>WAAD01024165.1:37463-56044 GCA_013389945.1 Fregata magnificens | reverse complement strand
CTTAGCACTAACTTTAGCTAGAAAGATGAGCTGAATTTCTGCGGAAGATCAGCTGGGACACAGTCTATGAAAATCTGATATTAAAACACAATAGTACAGGGTTCACATTTTTGTGCAAATATGCTGTCCTATATTTAAATGACTGTCTGTATTCCCCCTAGGATACTTCAGGAAAGCATCATGATGTGCATCAAGTGTAGTTAGTTTAGGAATCGATAGGAGTGTAGGCAGAATAACCTGGACTTCTGGAGAAGGTAATACAAGTCTTTTGTGAACCTTCTGGGATTTGCTCTGAGATGGATATATGCATACTAAGCACAGTACTTCTGGATCTTCGCTATAACTACTACATAAAACTAGATTAAAGATATGTCATACATATTTACATTTTATTATTTGCATTGTTGTTTGCAGAGCAGACTTGTTCTTAGATACTGCAGTTTGTATTTCTGTAATACGTGGTTTGTCTTTATGCAGAAATACGAAAGAACGCATGGTTTATTGACAGTTGAAGACTGATTAGCATGAAAATTAAAGTTTATCAAAATTCCTATTCTTTAGGAAACCAATGATTAATAACCATTATTTTGTATCTGAATTAGTATTTTTTTCTCTGTAGCCATTTGTTATACATGATATGGATACCTTGTGTATGGCAGAGAAGACCCTGGTGGCAAAATTGGTAGCCAATGGAATTCAGAACAAGGAAGCAGAAGTTCGAATCTTCCACTGCTGCCAGTGTACATCTGTAGAGACTGTCACAGAACTTACTGAATTTGCCAAATCTATCCCTGGCTTCTCCAATCTTGACTTGAATGATCAAGTGACACTGTTAAAATATGGAGTTTATGAAGCCATATTTGCCATGTTAGCATCTGTGATGAACAAGGATGGGATGCTGGTCGCCTATGGAAATGGTTTTATAACCCGGGAGTTCCTGAAAAGCCTGAGAAAGCCATTCTGTGATATAATGGAGCCAAAATTTGATTTTGCAATGAAATTCAATGCACTGGAATTGGATGATAGCGATATATCCCTTTTTGTTGCTGCCATCATTTGCTGTGGAGGTAAGCATTACATATTTGTTCTTTAAACTAGTAAATTTAAAAATTTTATTCACGTGAATTAATAGTTTCAATTGAAAAGCTTACATATTCCTTGAAGATTCAATTCTGCCACTAACAGTGTCATTTTCCCTTTTAGCATGTTTCATGGAAGATACTGTGTAACTCTTAACAGTCTTGATTCTGTATTTTGTGTTGCAGAATTGTAGATGTGCTTGGAATTACTGTTTAGCCTCACTTAGAGAGGGGTCTAGTTAGTCTCTGTTTTTAAAAGTGGGCTGTGAAGAGTGTTGGTGATNGTGTAGACCTGGCACTTCAGGACCTGGTTTAGGAGGCATGGTGGTGTTGGGTTGGCGGTTGGACTTGATGATCTTAGAGGTCTTTTCCAACCTTAATGATTCTATGATGATAGTACCTAAGGATATGGGGTTTGGTTGGTTGGTTTTTTTGTTTTGTTTTTTTTAATGCCCATTGTTTGAACTCTTTGTGAGTGAAGGAACACAAATGTCATCCTTTCTTTCTGGAGGAAAGTAAGGTCATTCATATTTAAGGTTAAATTCGAAACTATCCGTAAGCATTTTGATAAAGGGAAATAAAAGATCAAGAAATTTCCAACAACTGCTCCCACCTGCCTTTTCTGCATTCTGCCATACTCCTAGAATGTTTCACTGCCCTGATTGCATCCTCAGCAATTACAAGAAGAAAGATCTGTAGACTTTCAAAAGCTTCATGTGCTAGTTTAGACAGCAAGTTCCCATCAAATCTTGAATTACTTTTGCACAATACTTTGGCATTTTGATGTTTTCAGAAGTCAGGAGTTCTTTGCAGGCAAAGTGTTTTTTGTTTTTGGGGTTTTTTTCCCTCTATCCTTCTCCTTGGAACTAGTTCAAGTTTTCAAGAAATATGTTTAGTCTGTTGTCCCAGACTTCGTACAGAGAAGTTTGATCTGGAAAGTGAAGGTATTACAGGACTGTAAGTAGCTGAAAATGAGATCATATACTAGAAAGTGTAAAACATCCTTAATAGGTGCTTCTCTACGTCCTGTCAATAACTTGGGCTATGGCAATATACATATGGGAACCAAGAGTGAAAGCCTGTTATTTATTTCCTGCTGTATTGCTACCAAACTTCAAGAACTCTCTAGAAATACCCACATGCTTTCTTCCCATCCTTACTGTTTGAATTCTGTTATCACGACATAGAGAATATAGAACTGGATTCCTAGGTGGGATACTTCTGCCGGTTTTTGGGGTGAGGGGGTGGTGTGGGTTTTTTTCTTTTGTAGCACAGGTTGTATTTAGTAGTTTGAAATCTCTCCTCAAATAACTGTGGGCATTGAAACAACTTCGGCCAAACTTTTTTTTTTTCTTCCTTTCTTTTTTTTTAAAAAGATTCATTTTGAGCCTCATTGCCCTCAGTGTATAATGTAAATATACACTGTAGCCTACAATATAGAATCTATAAAGTCTCCTATTTTAAAGAATAATTATAAAATTATGATATGTATCCTTTTGTTTGTTTTGAGAACAGATCGTCCTGGTCTTGTAAATGTAGGACACATTGAAAAAATGCAGGAGAGCATTGTGCATGTACTGAAACTTCACTTGCAAACCAACCATCCTGACGACATCTTCCTCTTCCCGAAACTTCTCCAAAAAATGGCTGACCTCCGACAACTTGTCACAGAGCATGCTCAACTTGTTCAGATAATTAAGAAGACTGAATCTGATGCACATTTACACCCATTGCTACAGGAAATCTACAGGGATATGTATTAAGGATTTTTAGTATTTTTTTCCACAATATTTAAAGACAAGAGCAATACTAATAACAGATGGGAGCAAAGCTACTTGCACAGTTATATGCTGTTCACTCAGTCCAGAGCATGAAAAATCTAAAAGCTGGGTAACTGGAGTGTTACACTTCTTTTGGTTTGGGATCTTTTGTCTTCTTTTGAAAGAGTTCTGCAGAAAAATACTGATCATAGTGCTCATGAAGTGTCTTACAGTTGTTCTTTTATTTGGAAAATTGAAGATTGGTAAGGAATATATATTTGTATAATAAATCAGAATGTTAAGTAACAGACGTGAACAAAATTGTATCTCCTCTTGGCTTAGTCACTTTAGAATTAATACAACAAATTCACCAAATTCTCTCCAGGTATATGCACAATCATAAAGGTTATGCACTTCTGGCTAATGGTAATTATTGAGAACCAACTAACACTTTTTCTTACAGCAGTCAGTCCAGGTGTATCAAATGGTTGGACAATACTGTACATACACTTCTAAAAAATTTGAAAGACCCTTAATCCGCTGCTGCTTTAATTCCATGAAATGCAGTACAGCTTCATATAGTATTACATTAGTATACCTTAGGATTAGCACATTTAAAATAGGGTTCTTTTATGAAATTAAATCTGAAGGGTTATCTAAAATACAGCAGAGATGCTCCATTCAGGTGTTTCTTGAAGAGCAAATGTGATAAAGCGATGGAACCCTTTTTTCAAAAGTATTTCAAGGAAATATGAAAATGCCTCTGAGGAAAAATATATCGTACCATGTGTATTTTGGAGAACTTGGAATAGCTCAAGATGCAGTTTTGAACTTAAAAAATACTATTTTGAATTAGAAAGAGTTTTGGAGAGACTGAAAAATCTGATCCTAGCCCAGAAAAAAAGAATTTCAGCTGCGCAGCGTTCTAGGGCAGTGATAGTTTACTCTGAAGAAATGATTGTATAGGAAAGGCACCTTCTTTCTTGACGAGTATCTTGGCAGTATAGAGTAGTTTGGACCTGTTTATGTTTCTGATGAGTACACTGTTTCGGTTTTTTCCAATTAATTACCCACTCAGATATATTTCTTTCTATTCCTTCTTAGGCCTTGTCAATAGAAGTATTAGCTAGATTATTTCACCAAATTTTGTCCTTGTCCATACAGCCGTAGTGGATAAGGTGACAACATCACCAAGAACAGTGTTTGTAGGTGTCAATTGTGTAATGTTATGAAAGCGAGCACAGTTGAGAGTAAGTTTATCATGTTCCTGAGAGCAAACTATGATTTTACAATAGTACTTACTCCTGGTGCAAAATAAGCCATAAGGAAACTGCTTGACTTTGCCATTTTACAGGATCTTTTATCAGAAGAGTACTACACAAAAGTGCTAGTTGCATGCAAGACACTGTGCTATTTCTTTTTCTTTTCCTTTTTTTAATATGGTAATTTCACATTATTATTTCCTTATTTTACTATTTGTTTTATAACACAAAGATCTCAGGAGCCAATCTTAGCATTTTCACAATAGTTAAGCTTTCAATGGCACAGGAGGACACTTTGTACTTGTTTTATTGTAGCACATTTCAGAATCTTAAACCTTCACTGCAAGAATTAAGTAAGATCGATAAAACGAGAAACGTTTGTTTCTTTAGAGGCCTGCTGGCATGGTTAGGTACTGGATAAATTACAGGTTTAAAAGCAATTTGGTATTTACCCAGGCGATGGTTATTAGCAGAGGTTTTAGTGTCAGATATATTTAGTGTAAAATATTGAAGCATAGGCCTCAAATTTGGTGACCAGCTGGGGCAGGATAGAAACAATAAGTGCATGTGCACAAAATTCTCTCCCCTTCCCTGTCGCCAGTCAGCAACATGAAGAACAGGCCTTACATTACAGCTACTTCTAACGCTTCATTAAGAGAAGATTGTTGTTGGTCTTACCAGGAAACAGCACACGAGAAATAGGTTGTCTTTTGTGTCTTGCAGCACTACGTAGTATGCCCTCAGAAATAACAAGAGGATTTTAGCAATGATGCTGCTTTATTCTTCAAGTCAGCCATGTTTCACTAAGGAACTGTGGGGTTTAGGCATAAAACATTGAGCATTGAAATAACAAATATGCAATATTACTGACTCAAAAAAATTGTCAAAATATCAGCCATTCTATGATGGCATACTGCAACTCTTATAGCCAATTGTTTTAAGTTTATCTTCTAAAAAAAGTATAAGCTGAAATTTTTTTCCCCAAAGCTCAGATTTATGGAAAGGGCAAATTTCAAAGTTGTGTTCCATAGTTTGGGTGTGCTGAAGTTTCTCAGGAAAATCAGACACAGTCAGTGTGGACAAAACCTATTTTTCTTGTTCTCAAAAGTGGCTAAAACACTTTACTGAAACTTTTAAAAAACACGGAAAATTCCATAATAAATACTTAAATTCTCAGCAAAACTATAAAGAATTAAAAACAGCATCATTCAGTGGAAGGCATAACGTTTAGCTATATTAGCAGCTGCTTGTAACAGGTTCCTATTATTACGCACTAGGAAAGTGTGTAATTTGCATTTTTCCTGTTCCAGATCCATTTGTTTTGTTATTTGAAAACCAGCAAGCATTTTTTGACTAGTTCCTTGGACACTGAAGTTTGATTTCTGTTTTAAATTAAATTGCAGACCTTTAATGAAAAAAAAAATGGAAAGAACGCATCTCTGAATTACAGAAATATGAACAAGATGTTAACAGAGCCTAAAATTCTGGATAGATTCCACTGCCCACACTGCTGCACCGTGCACATACCCACAGTCTCTTCAAAGAACGACACAGGGCAGACAATTCACTTCCAGAGTGTTAATGGGCAAAAGAAGTTCTTAATTTCTATGTTACACTTTTAACGAAGTACATTAGCTACTTCAGTAGGTGGCTGCAGCAGGCTTTTGCCAATTAGATTTCAAAATGACTCAGTTTGTGTTAGGTTTTTTTTTTTTTAAGTTTGCAATCTGAAATTGAAATCAAACTAGTGAGATGTTACTGAGGAGCCTTCAGCATCTCTACCTTGTACAGATCATCTAATATTTTAAAATACCCATTCTATGGAGGGAAATAAAGTGATCGGATTTTAGGATTAAAAAACCATTAAAGATTTACTGGTTTGTTAGGTATAGTTTTGATCTGATTCTTATCAACATAACTTATTTTACTATCATAGCACTGAAGAACTCTGGTTAGCAACCAGGTACCCACAAACAGCTTGAGACAACAGATGGATAGAGAAAAATCCTAGGAAACAATGGTACAACTTAAGTTTTCAACAAACCTATATCTTACTCATTTTTGAGGGTTGTTTGGGGGTTTTTTATTTATTTATTGGGATGCCCCAGGTACTTTGACAAAGGGGAAGAAAAAAAAAAAAAGGAAGGTTTTGTGTCAAGTGTTAGGGAAATCTGATGTTCGTTTTTATCTCCTTAAATATTTTCTTTAAAGGTGCACTGTCTTCAGTGTAACAGCACACAACTGCCATTTAAAAAAGATCAGTTACTTTGTACTTTTTTAAATTTCAGAATCCCACTTTTATTTTAAACACAAATTGACAGACAATAGGTAGGAATGCTTTCCACTTACAGAAATTGAATCTTTCTTCGCATTTAAAGAAATCTTTTTTAATTAATTGCCATTTCCATGTGCCTTTGTGCTTTGGTTCTAGCCAGCTGCTAGAAAGCTGAAGTGTTGCCAAAGAGCATATTTTTGCATTATTTCTGGCCCACACAGATTTAGGAAATACCAGCAGTTGCACTAAGTCCGTTCTCATGAGAGAGCTAGCACAAGTTTGCAAATCAAAGAGCTTATAATAAGCATCTAAACATTTGTTTGTTTATTCAAACTGCTAAAACTTGGGGAGATTTATTCATCATGAGAGCTGGGTCACGTACTATTAAATTTGAATTTCCTCCTTATTTCGAATGGAAAGCCTGGATGACTTACGCACCATCTCAGACAAAGCAGTTGGAGAAGATGATACTGTAGCTGCCTGTATTGTGTCTGAAGAGGAAGAATTTCAGCTCTGTCTCTCCTTAAAAGCATCCCTGTTACTTAGTTGAAAATCTGCAACTACATTTAACAAATGCATTTGCAGCTGTTGTGATATTGCTTAAGCATAAGGTCTTACAAATAATGGTCCTCACCTGAAAACCCTAATCCTTTCATAAGTGTTGAAATATAAGGGGTAGTGTGGTATCTGGTGCTTGCTTATATCTTAAGTGCTTTCTTGATAATCAGTTGCATATAATTTTTTTTTATCTAGGTTTAATCAGCTTTATTATCCTTCTTTTACTAGAGATTTAAATTATATGTGGGTTTGATCTAAGATTATTGATGATGTTATGTATTGTGGGATTTTTTTTTAATTTAATGTAATAATACCATTTCTTCATGTTTCAACTTGTAAAATACAAGAATATAATTGCAAGGTATAAATTTTCACTAAATTATATTACAGAGGTGCTTTAAGAAAATATGTAAATTATTTAATTTAAATATTTGTTTCATACTTTATCTTGTGAACCCTTTTGTACAGTGAGGAAAGATTTACTATTATGGGGTAAGGATGATGGGCCTGAAAAAGACAAACTGCTATTTATTCCTCTCTGGTCTTTATTACTGTATCATTTGTGAAGAAGTATCACAAATTCTGCAACTTACCAGTATTTGGTACTGACAACTGTAACAAAATTTTAAAATATATTTTCACATAGAACACAGACTTCCTTTTATTTAATTTTAATAAAAGTAAGTCTAGGTGAGGAAGAGCTGTAATCCCAAAATCGAGGTAATACTTCTAACGTTTTAACTCAAGTTCACCATTATGAAAGATAGTTCATAGAACTAAGTTCATCTTTGTATTACTGCACGGTAGTTCATTCTCCTTAGAAGTTTGAAAAGAGAGCTAAAAAGAGCTAGATTCTGTTAGTACTCCAGTTTCTGAGGAACTGATTTGTGGCTTACTGGAAATAACAATGCGTATTCAGGATTATTTCCTGCTACCTGCACTGAGGTTGATCGGCAGTTTTTATAGATGTATTTTAAAATATGTCACTTGGCAGTGCAAAACAAAATGTTGAAACGCCATTATTGGCTTTTCTACAGGAGTGTTCTCTTTATGATTTTAAGTAGAGATAAATTCAGAATCTGTTCATAGGGATTCTGTGTCCTGTGATTCAGGTGTGACAATCTGTGCCTACAGCATTCCTGCTAATGAATCCTGATATAGGAACAAAGTTACCTGTTAAAGGTATACATTTTATTTTGCTGTAGTCACACAGCATCTAGTACAAGCACAGTATATGACAAATGTTCCATCAATGATTTATACTTATTGCCTTTTGTTTGTAAGAGATAAAATTTTATTTCCCTAAATCGCTGCAACTTGAAATTTTCACTTGATCAGTGTCGCCATACAGGTATATTGTCTACTAAGATGTTTGTGTCATATTTGTAAAAGCTCTACTGGACTTTCTTGTGGTAACCTACAGCTACTTCTTTTCTCAATTGCATAGGCAGCAAAGAAAAAAAACCTTAAAAGGTACTAACAGATACGTCACTGTACACTGTAAATACATGATAAAAATTCATTGTTAACTAAACCCATCCTAGGGCACTTCCTCTTTTGTTTTCTCTAACGTGCTTACAGGGTCTTTTTGTATCTTTTTCGGCTTCTGAAGCTGTTTTGATTTTTTTTTTTTTTTTTCCCCTTGAACTTATTGTGTTAGTCGATCTTGTCAGATTCCATTGCAAGGATGTTTCAAAACAGAATTCCTGTTGCAAGGACCTCAATTTCAGATAAGTTGCCTCTGCCCAGGGGATAGGCTGCATGCACAAAAGAGATTAATCTGATTACAGGCTGGGCCTTAAATAAGGACTGCAAGGTCAAGCGTAAGGTACTTAAAGTTGTTTTGAAGTATTTTGGTATATTTTCTCAGGTTGGATACACAGGTACAGTAATCCCAATTGTGGAAAAGACACCAGCCTCATGATCAATGCAAGAAGTTTCATGTAATTCTTTACACTTGAACAAAAAAAAAAATTGGTGGTATGGGAAAATACTAACCAACCGAAATATTGGCAACATGCAAGTATTGCATTCTACTCCTACTGCGTAGGAGTGCAGTATAATCATTCAAAATCTGCTTGTGATGTGCAAGAGGAACTGTAAGAAGGTTAGCAAATCTTCTGGTGGATGATTCACTTGCAAATCCACACTTCGTTACCTCTGGCACATTCAGATACTCTAGGTGTATTTTGCCACACGGTAGCGTAGGGTTGCCTTCACGGAGACACAGTGCCTTTGCCCTCCTGTTAGTTACAGAGTTGTTGGCAGTGCCTTGTGTGTATTCCGACAGGTATCTACGGGCACTCACCAGCAGCGCCATTTGGCAGACGGCTACTGAGCGGAATGCTATGGCTCTTCTGCCGCTGGCTTTTGTGCGGGTAGTGGGAGGCAGCTGCTTCTGATCAAATCATTCATCCCTCTCCCCTGGGAAGTGAATCCTATGGGATAGGTGGGTATGTGAAGCCATGGCTCCATCTCAGTAGCCACAAATACTTTCCTCCGGTTTCAGAAGTGGAAGAACATTTATTGCTTTAGTAATTTCTTTAGTAATAACAAATCTAGTCAATGTTTTAATATTATGGATTTTAACAAGAACACCCCTCTTAACTGTTTTGAAAAAAGTCTGTTTTATCAGCTTCTCAGATGAGCTGCATTTCATATTGCTCCTGCTATTTCATAGCTTTTACAAACAATTGCTCTGAATTTTCTTTAGGAATGTAACACAAGAGTTTAATTACATCATGATCTTAAAACCCTTTATCACATCTTAAATTGTCTGTTATCAGATATGACACAAAAAAGCACATTTTTGTTAACGTTGCCAAACCCTAATCACTAGAGCTAACACGTGTTTAATTAAATCAAGATATCAGTATGAAAGAGAAGAAAATCCGAACAGATCATTGTTTCCAGTCACCTACGTTTGTAGGAGTTTTTGGGTACGTTTTATTACAGTGAGTATGGAACTCACAAAGAGCAGACATTTCTTGCAGGGAGTAGTCAAACCTAATTCTCATGGAATGCTTGTTTCCCAGTAAAATACCACTAATTCAAGCCAAGTTCCCAAGTTTCTTTCTGTCAGAGTAATGCAAATGACATTTTCAAGAAAGAATGGAAGCCCTGGTCTCACAGGGATTTATAGGAAAGACAAAGTCTCTTGCACTTGTGAATGTAAAAATTACATATAGCTAAATATGATGATGCATTCTCAAATGTTACCAGCCTACTGATCTAGGATGAAAAAACTTGAACTAAACATTTTTCTTCTTTTTTATGTTCTGATTTTTTTCGGTCTCCTTCGAAAATAAGAGATTGAATTCATAGTGTTTGTATAGAGACTGGTAGGAACCTATGATGTGCTTTAAAAAAAAAAAGTCATCCTTTAAGATTGAATGTAAACACAGTTAATTTGAAATATGGTTTTGCCTTAATGGTTTAAAAACAATAAAGTATTTTTAAAAGTGAATTTAATGACTCGTGCTCATCTTTTATTTCCAGGAAAGTAATTCATTGTAATGTCATGGTTTTAAAACAAACATATTTGTTACCCTCTGCTGGCTGCTCTTGTACGTTATCCAAAGCAGCTGCCAAGTCTTAACTGAGTCCCTCATTCAGTGACCATGCACGCATGAATAACTTTTATGTACACGAAAGTAGTTCTGTTCTGCACTCTTGTACAACCACTTACGATCTCAACTGATAGCTTGTGTAAATGTTTGCAGAATCAGGGCCTGGGGAGTGCAGGGTGGTGGCACACCTGGGAATGGTGACACCCATTGCTCCTTCCACGATAGTACCAGTGGCATGAACGTGTGTTTTGTGCTGCTCTACTGTAATTAAGAACTTGAATGATTTTGCCTTAACCTGATCTGCCTTAATTTGGTATACAAAGCCCTGCTTCAGAAAACACTTAGCTGCTTAACTTTATACCAGGGAGTAATCATGCTGATTTTTAGTAGTGAACAAGAGTGGATAAGCAACCTTTGGTGGGATTGGTGCCCAGATTTTTTGGGGGTTAGCATCAAATATCTGTTAACAAATTGTATTAAGTATGTTTGCTACATAATAAGATGTGTATATTGCAAGGACATTTTAAAGGCAGAATGATACCTGAAGCATCTTTAAAGCGCTGATGCTTACAGATTTACTGTTAGACACGCCTTTTAAATTAGGGATGTGTGTGTAACATACATATATACATTGCATATATATTTTTTTTTATATATATATTTCATCAGTTTGTCTGCTGACCCACCGTCCTGCTGTGTCCTTCCATTCTCATTGACTGACAAGCTTGAGACATTCGTTGAATTCAACAAGCATTGACTGCACTTCTGCATGAAGTGTAGCATACTAACTAATTTGATGAGCATGGCTTCAATTAAATCGGTTGGGAGGATATGTCACAGATAATTGTTTTCCTTCAAGAACCTCAGGATTTATTAAGCTGGTAAAAGAGTGCTGAAGCAAAAATTACAGCAGAGGATAAAGAATCACATTTCTTCATCAGCTACGCTCAGGGGCATTGAAGGCCTGATTTTGAGCAGCAGAAAGCACTCAGAGAACCTGATGAAACCAAACTGTAAAGGCTGCGCATTATCTTGAAGAGTAGGCCTCATGGCTGCTGAGTTTGGGCATGATGGCATTTGGTTTGTGAAATCACATATATACCAAAACATGGATGATACAGAGATTGTAATGCCCATGTTCAACGGGAATATGAGAATGTGGAATACGTTTTAACAGCTGGGCACAGATAATAATCCTTTGTCATTCCAGAAAATACCAAATTGCATGTAGGTCAGCTTTCCTTCCCTAAAGCATGGGCCAGAGATGACAGAACATATCTGATGGCCCTGGGGTACTGAACCACTTTGCGGTACTCTTACTGGAAGTATGCTTTTCTTCACCTAAAAGGTATGCATAACCAGGTAACTCTGAAGCAGAGGTGTCCTTAACTGGGCTTTGTCTGTTGTACTCGAGATAAATAAATGAGCTGTACTGGGCCAAATTAAAAATTCTGTAGGTGCAGATTCTGCTCCCTTTTAATACGGAGTCCGCTGCCCCTCTGGTTCAACTTAACAACTACTTAAAGATAGGGTCATTTCTGAGGGCTTTAAATGATTCTTCTATCATATCATGATGGCAAAGATAATTATTATGAATAAAAGAGTTAACTGCATTTTTCTTAAAGGGCACAGAGGAGGCTGAACAGGACAGAAACCAGCTCAGAGACACTAGATCCTTCCCAGCACATTACTGGGTGCACTCCCAGTCCCAAGACAGACCTGCATGTCATACAACCGAAAGGCACATTCTCATTTAAATGGGAACTGCACTAGCCAGGCTTTTAAAACCTACTTTCAAGCTAAGAGTTAAGATACAACCTGTTGCAAACTGTGAAATACAGGAAATAAAATGTTTTAGAAAGACATTTGCTGGTCTAAACATATTATGTGATCTCACATAACTATGTTGCTTTTTGTCAGCTTGATTATAAGACTACAATTTTAAGATGGAAAAGTGCTGTGAGTCTCTTTCTAGCATCTCTCATTCCCTTTACAGTTGTGGTTTTAGCATAGGAGATGCCTCTGTTACTTGTACAGAGCAGGCAGATACACTACAACTTTTAAAGCCAGTGTGTCTAATTTGAAAGTGAAATTTAATACCACCCATTTTAAATAAGTTTAATATCACTTTCTCTGAAAGCGTAGTCTCTTGTTACTGCAAAAAGGAATCTGAAAGGTTGACTTCCAAGATGTATCTTTTTTTCCACAATTAAAAATGTATATGTATTTTATGTCTTAAAGCACCTAGAGCTTGAAAAGGGTACTAACAGGGCCATTGTTGCTCCTCTAGTAACTGCAAGAAATTCCAGTCCTCAACAGAGGACACCAATATACTAGGTTCAGGAAAAAAAAAAAGATTTTAGGACACCTAAATGTCCTAAAGAACTAAAAATAACTCATTGAAATAATGTTGATTTAACAGACGCACAGTTCATTCGACTAAAATGATAAAGTTTAGATGCTGACATACGACAAATGATATGGATGGAAGAGCTGAGAAAAGAGATGTTAACCAAGGCATTAACAGGTTCTGAACCAAAGACCAACAAAAGCTTGAGCAAATAATGTGATTTGGTGATTAGGGAGCATTCTAGACATACCCTGAAGGTGTCTGACTAAGTGGTTTTACATAAACGCCACCTAAATCTTCCCTGTAACTAAGACAAAGTCAACACAGATAACTGCGAAGCTAATTTTTGAGCTAAACAAACTGCTGTTTCCTTAACGATTTTTTACCCTTTTTTTGACTGAAACTATGTTTCTGAAATCCCTATTCTAGCTGCAGCTTAATTGCCCAGTTCAGGAAAGAATTGAGCTTATTAACTGAACTTTTCTATTTCCAGATTAGCTGATGTGAATGTGAAAAGGAAGTCATTTTTACTTGTAAAGCATAAACTAGATGGATTAAGGGTCCTCTCCTGTTGCTGTATTGACATGGACCGGACAACTCAGTGGAAAGTAAGTGCAAGTAACTTCTAAGTATCTTTTATTATAAGAGCACCTACCTTCAGAAGTCTTAATGCTGTGATAGTATTGAGATTACAGTCTTGAAAAATCTAGATATTTCTATGGGCATCTGTCACATTTTCTCATAACAGTTTTATTTTAGACTTAAAAATAATTGAATTCCTTGCCTCCCATAATCTTATCAGGACAGCACTATCAGGTTAACAATTGGTGTATACCAACTTTCTTGGATGTATACTGAATTAAGCCAGATAAATCTGTCTCGGATTTTCATAACACTGTAGGAGTGTCAAGAACACCACAAAACATTAAAATAACAAATGTGAAAATTTGGACATGGTTCCTATGCTATACGCTGTTAGTTTTTTACTACATGTGTTTTACGTGGTGACAACAGGCTTGTCTGCCTTTCTTTCTGGTTCTTCAACACCTTACGGCCATACTGCTGGCACTGCAATCGCTGCATGATGATGTTTGAAGCCAAGCCAATTGTAAGGAAATGTGTTACTGTGTTCTGTAGTAGTGAGCTGATGAAGGTCACTTCTTTAAAAGGAGCAACATGATAGTCTCCAAAACGAGAGAGGAGAAACCTCAGCCAAAGAACTGTCTCTCTTGGTCCTTCAGTATTTATGTTCTTGTATCCGTTTTTTCACAGAGGAAGGATTTTTGTTGGGGCTTCCTTTTATCCATATCTTCTTGTATTTCCAAAGGAAATGCCTTTAGGTTTTCATTCACACAGGGGAGGCAGAACCTTTTGGAGTAGAACAGACTACATTCCTGTGAAGAAAATAACATTGTTAGCAGGATACACAAAATGGAACTGCTTAAGTTCCAGTCTCATTAAACCACATCTATATTTAGAATTCTTCTAAATTAAATTATTCTTCTAGGTTGAAATATTCCAGCAATTTTCCTTCTTCCTATTCAATAATTCTAACATCTAGTTAGAGCTAACTGGCTGAAAAATAAAAACTGGGTCTGTAACAATCGCTAACCAAATCAACTATCATGTTCCTCCTTTTAAAGAGATGACCTTCATCAGCTCACTGCTACAGAGAACAGTAACACATTTCCTTACAGCTGGCTTGTCCTTCAAGCATCATTCATGGTTCTCCTGATGTGATCACTAAATTCCAAACAGGATTTAATGGGTAAGCTGGAGCTGGTGTTGCTGACGGATTATTCTTGGAGAGTTAAACATGAATAAAGGCATCAGTATGGATGGATCAGGACATCTTTCTGGGAGTAATGGATTCCATGGGTTTTACCTAAATAGCGAAGTTTTCCTCTAAAGCTAAATCTTAGCTTACGAAGATTTCTCCCTCCTGGGAGGATCTTCCAAGTTCCTGCACTGGTATGTGAGACCTGAAGTCTCAGAATGCTCTTCCTCGCCAATCTCCACAAAAATGGCCTAACACAAGTGCAAAGAATGTAGCCCAGGGGTTGTAGGCTCTCACAGACTTTAGCTGCATCTTTTTCCGTAACTCCCCAAAAAACCTACTCTTCTTTCTGTTAATCTGTGTGCTTGTATTGCCCTAGGAGAATACTAAAAAGTATAAATATTTTATCAATATCATAGAGGTGTGCAATAACCAGAACAGCTAAATGAATTTAATTCAGCTGAGACAATTCAACTGAGATTTCATCCATTACCCACCTTTACCCTGAATAAATGTACTCACTGATTAAGAACTAAAAACATACATGGTACTAAAGCTTGAGCTGATGTCTCTTCTTTGAATTCTTGATGGCAAAGTATAAAAGCTGTTGTGCACAAAGAAGGTATTTTCCCTGCCCTTCAAATGGAATGACAGTATGATCTGACATGTTTCGTTCACAGTTGGTTTGGTTTGCAAGTGTTACAGACCCAATATTTATTTTTCAACCAGTTAGCTTTAACCAGATGTTAGTGATTGAATAGGAAGAAGCAAAACTGATTGAATATTTTAATCTATTTGCAGTACAGAGTTTGGACAACTGGAAGAGAAGCTTATTAATGTATTATTCCTTTGTCCTGTGGTGAGACTGAAGTCCATGGCTCTCCTGGCGTGCTGAGCACTAAATTCCAAATAGGATTTAATGGGTAAGCTGGAGCTGGTGTTGCTGATGGATTATTCTTGGGGATTTAAGCATGAATAAAGACATCAGTTTAGATGGATCGGGACATCTTTTGGGGAGTAATGGATTCCATGCGTTTTACCTAAATAGCAAAGTTTTCCTCTTGCCGTGGTCATTTGTGGCTGGCCTTTCTCTGGGGGCTTGGCTTGGATATTTCTGTGTTTCTGTTCTAGCTTTTGTTTCCCATGTCACTATCTGGACTTCAGCAGTAGATTCAGCATCAAAATCACAATAAGCCTCCTTCTGTGTGACTATCAAGCCTGAGGAACTCTCTTCATCTATTGTCCTTTTCTGCACTGACTGCTAGGCACCTTCATATTCAGAGCTAGTGTGAGGCCTTGGTCTCTGAAAAGCCCTGAAACTGGATTTCAGTTGCACAACCTCCAGAGCCTATTGTTTTTTGTCTCTTGGTATCCCTAATACTTTAAGCTGCCAATTAAAAAGGGAAGATTAGAGTTTAAGTTAGCCCTGCTGTTCTTGTTTGTATTGCAAAATGGTACACAGCTCCCCCCACCTCCAGGTTAAGTTCATGGCTCCACAGTGATGGACACCGCACCACTGGGCAATGGCAAAGGAGGGGGAAGGCTTTTGCACCCATTCTGCAGATGGGGAACTCTGACGTTAAGACACAGCTCCTCACAGATATACAGGTGCTCAACTTGCATTCTTTTAGCTGAAATGAGTTGCCAACTTTTGCTGATTTTGGCCAATGGGACTTACGCAAATCATGAATATGAACCATTGCACATCTGGGCGCTGGGTCCACATACCCTTAGTCCTCCTCCTTCAGTTGTGGGATTATTCAGCCTAGCTGTTGTTTTAAAGCCCTACGAATTACACTTATTATGTATAGTCAAGCCCTTCTTTGACCATTATCCTGATAGGGTTCTGTGTTTAACTGGATAATTCTTTAATATGTTTCACCCCTTCCATGACCAAGGCAGGAGGGGGCCATTTCCATTTCAAACTTAATAGTCCAATTTAGGCAAAACTGAGCTGCCAAAGCATGCTGCCAGAGTTTATTTCTGTTTTGACACGGACCATGTCTGAAAGTAATATATACAGGGATAGTATCTTTACCACCCTTGTAAAGGAAACTCTATGTAAAGGAAAGATTCTGCCTACCCATGTTCAGGATTGACCCCGCATGACTGGAAGTTGAGTGGAAAGTAGCTGTAGTATTATGTTTATCACTTAATACCTACAATCATGTCCAAGGTCAGTGTTTAGTCACCTTCTGCTGAGGTGAGCAATAAGGGATGACACTTGCTCCCTTTCCTCCTTTCTTCTCCAAAAGCCACCTCTTTTCCTATGTTTGGTAAGTGTTGCAATAAAAAAAGAACTAACTGTTTTAAATGACTAATATAGTCAGATTATATCATTTCCTCTCCCCTTTTCTGAAAGGGAAGCAGGAAGAAGGGCACTCGACCTTCCTAAGGACTTTTGAAAGCATTTTTATTATCTTTCTTTTGGTGGGGTTTTGACATGTTTTAAGACATTACAGATAATCATTAGAATTATTTCCAGCTGGACCAGAAATAATGGCACTTACCAATACACTGTGCTACAGATTGGTTCCGTAGGGTGATGTACGCTGCAAACTGGCTGGAGTAAATTAACTGAGTGAGACTTAAGAGAATATTTGAAGAAGTGAGTTTATGAGCATTATACAGAACAGTTGCTAAGTCTTGACTTTCATTGGCACAAAAACTCTAAGGAAAAACACTTCAGCTAGCATGGGTTGTCTCATGAAAAGCCTAAAATCTGATCTATATCTAAGCCTCCTTAAATACAAAAGCTAGCAAATTAAATCCAATCCCTTTGCCAAATCTAAGGTCAGAAAAGTCTTAATTTTGCCACAGGTTAGTCTAGTACTATTTTCAATCAACATAAAAATGAAAGCAACCTGCCACTGAAAACTTTCCACCAAATTGGTCTGGCTTCTTTGCCAAAGAGGCCCAAGAAAGCATGATTTTCTTCAGCTTCCATTCTTATAACATTATGGAAATGCTCAGCGCAGAGCTGAGTTGATCTGCTTGGGTCAAGCACAAGCAGGAACCAAAACCAATCCACAGAGATATTATCCTAACTTTGGCTCTCTCTACTGCCTTGGATAAGTTTTTACTTCTCTGGACTTTTAATTTTCCCTACATGAAAGAGGAATAGTATGTGTTTACCTACTTTGTGGTGTGGGTGTTTAAAGCACTAATTATCATTTCTGCAGATCTCTTTCAATGTTACCTAAGCAGTATTGCTAAATACATTTTGAAACCACAGTCATATGTGTGATTCACTATCTGGCCTGGCCAGTTTGGTAAGAAATTTATTCTCAATTATTTACAATCAAGGTTTTGCTTTGAGTGATACCATCAGGGGAATCTTGAAGACTCAGATAACAAGAAGTAAATGATTGACATATTTCCACAATAGGCAAAATAGGCAGTAATGTCAAAAAGATTAGAAGAGGCTTCTATTAGCTCACTGCTAATATCCTCTATACATTGCCATGCCCTAGATTAACTGAAACAATTAATAAATCTTTTAAAAGAAAAAGCCCCACCTTCATTCAGAAACGCACACTGTGTGGAAAGATAACTGAGAGGCTGAAACGCTCTATTTCATACAGATTTAACTGCCAGACTTGGAAATATCTATTGAATCCTTCATAAATTCAGGACACTTCATTTGGGAATGGAAATAGCTAAATGTGCTCAAGTTTGCCCAAAATGTGTCTGAGTTGCTAATCCTCTGCTGTTAAAAAGGAAGGATAAACCTGACGTGTCAGGGCAGGAATCAAGCTCATAAGCCCAAACTATCTGACTAGCTGAACTTGCCTCTTCCTCTGGCTGTGTGTGGGAGTGAGTCAACTACCAGCCAAGACAGGGACACTGTCACTAGGAAGATCTTGCTCACATGTGAGCTTTGCCTCCCCACAACTGCCTTGAGCTACTTGGCTCTGGAAACTTGAGCCCAGCTATCAAAGACATAACCAG
>WAAD01024165.1:23048-34350 GCA_013389945.1 Fregata magnificens | reverse complement strand
GCATTTATTAATAATTTGGCAACCTGCTTGGGAAAGACTAAGGCCTTATTCCTCCTGGGAGCTCCAGGCAAAATATTACAGAAGCCAGCTGGGTGTCTCTCTGCACAGGGCACCCTGCAAGGCTGGCTTATTCTTGGACTTATATCAAATTTGGATTCTGTAGTAATATGTGCAAGTCTTCATGTCTGGCATACGTTTCCTGCAGCACTGCATTTAGGACATGTGAGTAGACCAGAAAGTAAGCCAATAAAGATAGTGTGTAAAGCTATTTCTTACATGTATGTACAGAAGTGTTATGCTTCAGCATTATTTTGCTTTTTGAATCTCAGCAATCCAAATAAAGCTGAGATGTTAACACTGAGCTTGGATAACCTAAAGTTAAGATTCATGTTCAGCTTTGATTCAGACTCTTTACAAATGGACCTGATCAAAGGTGGGCCATTGCTCCGCTGAGCAGAAGAGGGGAAACCAGTAGCACCATGTTTGCCTGATGGGTTCGTTGACCGGGACAGCCTCAGGAGAGCTACTTGTACATTTAAAGCAAAGTGCTTTGTTTTATGGGGAGTTTAATGTCTGCAGACAAAGTTGTAACCACATAGTTTCTGGTCAAACTATCCCTACTTGGCAGAGATGGAAAAGGCTTCAGTCTTCTAAAATGTAAATATGTACTAAATTTCCACACACTTTAATGTCATACAATCAGCCAAAGAATTGTCTAATTCATGCAAAAAAACATTGCTGTTCAAAATGCCACATCATGTCAAACAGCTCTTAAAAAGTGCTTTTACCATATGTATTTAATTCATGCTGTGTTTACGTGTTGCCCAGCTGACACAGCTGTGAGGAAAGGGCTATTCCCAGAAATGCTCGGCTGACAGTCAACAGTATTCTAGTAAAAAAATTATGGTATAGGTGAATAGTAGGGTGGCCCGTGGGCTTAGGAAATAGGTTAAATACAAATCTTTGCATGGTATTCAAGCAGGATGGGAAAGCTGATTTTTGTCTTTGCTATCAATGCTGACAATTTTTAACATTTCTTCCCTTTGGAAGAAGAAGGTCACTTTAAATACCAAGCCTCATATTCAGGGGCAACATGGCGTGTTATTGGGTCAATCAGTGCACACCGTTCCACAGTACAAGGCTTCTAATACTCATAGCATAAATGAAGTCTGTAATGTGAAAGACTGTACTTACACAATAGAGCGTGTGTTTGGTGGCTTCTGGCCATAGTACGTATATGGAGCTGTTAAGCCACATAGCTGACATTTGAACTCTCCTGTAGGCTGAGCTTCTTTGGGAGCATCCATCTTTAAGCTACCTACAAGAAACACAAAAATCTTTTAGCTGCAAAATGCAGTACTGGGAACATGCCTGAAAGAAGACTAAACTGATGTGGCACACCTGGCTATACAAATTAAAATCCAATGGAAAATTGACTATTGCAAACCTTGATTAGTAAATCTTTTCTCCCAAATCAAGTTGGTTTCCCATGTCCCAGTTAAATTTCAAAATTCCTTAGGTAGGTTTACAAATTGCAGCCTAGGTGCCCTATAAAAGTTCACCTATTAATTTAGAACTTGATCCACAAAAGAATTTAGGTAACGGAGTATATGGCTGTGACTGGAAAACCCTCTGCTCAACCAAGGCCTATGCTCCCCAAGCGCTTCCCAGGAAACAACTCTCTATCTGCAGTGCAGAATCCCAATCCAGTTCTGCAATGCCTGTCTCCTCCCACAAACTGCAAATGGAGCCATGAAAGGGTTTGGGACACCACTCAGGAGGCAGGTACCAGAAAGGCAGGTGTTGCAATGACTTACTATGTCTTTTTCTTTGCTTCTGGTTCACCTTTGAATAGTGTTTTTGGAGCTTAACCCTCGCTCCCTGTTCTTATCTGGCTTCCTATGGAAATGAGGCTGATGTAATTACCCTGTGCCTAGATAGTGTTGGCCCATTCAAGCCACACAGGACAGAGGAGGAGGTACCTTCAAAAAAGTTTAGGTCGTATAACTTTTATGAAAATAGGCAGAAGAGGGAGATTCTGCTTTATCCTCATGGAGGATACCCATGTATTTCTATAAATCAGAGAATCTGCACATAGGAAAGCTATTGCCCATCTCTCTGAAAGATTTCAGACACCCGTTACAAAGGTGTAGCTATCAGTCACGAGATATAAAACGTAGGAAGCCATGCTTCATCAGCTTTGGTGCTTACAAGATGACTTGTTTGAAGTCGTGGCCATTGAGTTACATTTGGGAGCTTATCCTTCACTGATACCACTTTAGTTGAGAGTCACACCCTGTGGGTTTCAAAAAGCACGGTGTGGCAAGTATGCTTTAAGGACTGATTTTGGTATGTATGCATGATCAGATCAAACACAGCTAACCATGTGCATCCCCAAAATTGCACCAATCCATGAATAAAATTGATTGCTTGTTTGCAAACTGGATACCTTTGCTCACCTGTACCATTTTCTTGAAGAGACACATTCACCTTGCAGTGAGCAAGAAAGCTCAAGCTTTTAGCTAAAAGCTCTCACACTTTTCATGGCATGCAGTTTTCTGCTGCAAACCTGTCAGCTTTTTTAAGTGGCATCAAGCTATTAGGAAGGTGAGCCCTAGGAACTCGGATTTGGGCAATATCTCAGCAGTTATGCTGTGTGTGCTCACAGCTGAGCAGACATACAGCCTGCCAAAGGACAACAGGTCATTCCCACTCTTCTAGCTTTGCAGCCATACCCTTCCCCTGCAGAGCTGATTCAGTTCACTAAGGCCATGTCTCTATTTATGTTTTACCTCAGCTCAGGGTTCTTCTTTGGAAACAAATTGCCTGACTGTCCCTGCTTACCACACTTGGTTTGCATTGTGGAGCAGTCTTAAAGCACACAAACTGGACAGTTTCAGATGAAACTAAACTGAAAGATGTGCTCCAGAAGCACACCTAATAGACTCCAACCTGATGCCCAACTAATGGCCATTCAGTCTACAGGCTAGGACCAGAGGTAGTCTGAAACATCCTGAAACATAGAGAGTGGGCAGCGGGTATCCAACGTCAAACACCTTGGTCTATGGTTTTGATCTTAACTGCATCACACTAGTTACTAATGCGGTAACAAATAAAAGAGCTACCTTTTTTTTTTTTCCTTCCAACGCCTTTTTTCTCGTTTTAGGGAACTAAATTGGCTTGCAGAGGAATCCAACAACTGCTAACAGTAGTACAAAGTAAGAGGCAAAACTGCACAGCCAGGAGAAAGGGGGAGCTGAGATGAGGGACCTGTATTTCCCTCTTTCAATGACAGTAAGCTGCTATTTCTGCTCACTCTATGTGGTGAAACTGAATCCTTAGAGACATATGCTGCTAAGGTGAATTAGGGGCAAGGTGAAGCAGAACTGTCACTACTTGTCTTCTAATGTTCCAGAAGAACAGGGAGCCCCAAGATCCTCAGAGGTTACAGAGGCTTCATAACAGACACCCACTTCAGAAAGCCCTAGCCTGTTAAATCTTGAAACTTAATTTTGGGAATAATCTCCCTTACCACATCATTCCTTCACCACCAGCCTTTCCACTGCCATTCCTGGCATTTCAGTAGTACAGGGAGTTCTTCAAATGTAACACAAATGGGGCTGGGTACTGGCTTAATAAATAAATCCAACTCGTGAATACCTTAGGCAACTACATTTTTTCAAAAGTGATGTAACCCTTGGATATCATGTATTTTCCCTACCTCACAGTGATGCTTGAGAGAATTTAATTAACTGAAGTGCTTTCAGATTTTTCAGTTAGATATAAGGCATGTACATGCTACCTGTTTCTCCCTGTATATTAAAACTGGGATTCTTCAAACTATACACAAACTCAACTAAGAAGTCTGCTTTTTGAACCCTGCATTTTAGGCTTACCAGATAAGTCCCCCAAACATACTTAAATTTACCTTTTCTGTAGGTAGTCAGGAGCAGGACCAAGACACCCACCTGTCTGAATGAGATTCAGTCCCAAACATTGTATGCAATTTTTTGTAATCAATCTTTTTTAAAAAGGGGAAATAATTAACCCCACAAAGGTAGAGTATGGAAAGTCACTTGAATAAAATACAGAAGACCATCACGGTGATCTTTTCTTTAAAATAAAGCAAAACACTAAGAACAACAACAACAAAAAAGAGTATTTATGGCAGTGAGGATCATAGACTTTGGAATGAATGCGTACTGATTCCAAGTCAAAATAACAGCCCTGGGTTCGGAGTTGAAGTACATTAGATATAGAAACACCTGCTCTCTTATAGACCATTGGCATGTAGAACAGAATCTGTTCAGTGACTACCACTGGGAAGGAATGGTATCTATGTACAAACAGATTTTTGGCTATGCCAGTTTAAAAGCATATGATCCTGCCTGCAAGGCACAGATGAATTCATGATGCTTTCCATTTTGCTCCCAGCTTGCAAGTCACTGGTATCAGCTGTACCAAGTTTTTTTTCACTGGGAACACCGTTTGTCCCGAGAGCTTGTCTACACAGCAACACTTGGGAAAGCTAAGGTCACTAACTCAATGGGTGAAGTTAATACACATGCAGATTTCAGGGTGAATGCTCCCATTCAGAAGTAAAGTTTGCTGTATAACAAAATAAAGCCATTTTCCTTCTGAAGAAAGAAATTTAACGGCAGATGTAATAAACTTTTAGTTTACGCATGTGCTTCACACCTTTAGTCTAAACCACCAAGCAGACAAGTCCTAAGATGCACTCTCTGACAAAGCTTCTAGTACTTCCAAAAAGCTCGTCTGCAATTAAAGAACTGTATCTTTATGTCAGAGAGCAAATGCACAGAAACCATTCTGGGATAAAACCACAGTCAAGGCAGACATTGGTTTATCACAAAGTAAGCTCATTGGTTTGGCCCTATACACCATCTTAGCAAGATGCCTGTTATGATGACTATAACAAGGTGTCTGCCTCCCCTCCAAGCAGACATATGAAGCATGAGTGACAACTCGTTTCTCTCTAGCATACCAACAGGATGAAGGATCTCTTGAGGAGATAAAAGTCTAGGGCAGTAATCCCTTCATAATCATGACAGGCAAATTTGTAACCTCAAGTGACTCAAAGCATCACCAGTGCTAACACTGGCTTTTTCTTTCAAAATTTTTGAAGCAGCACCATGTCCCAGTAACACGTCAAATATCTGGCTGCCTGGTATGTACTGAAGAAGTCTTTTAGAACAGCTTGTTTAGAACTGAATTCTGCCCAAGCTTTTGCCATTTTGGCTGGAAGCTGCAAGGTACTTCAACACATACTTACTTTAAGCACATGCATAGCTCTTCTGAAGAGAACACGGCTACCCACACATGCTTGATTACGAAGCAAACACTGAACTAGCACGCTCAGCAGAAACCTGCCAAGTCAAGCCCAGAATGCTGCAGGACGTGTGCGAGGTTGGCCCACGTGTCATGGCGAAAGGTAAAGCACACAGATTTGAATGCCTTACTATGGAAATAATTGCAGTAAAAGAAAGGTGTAGGTTAGATAGCAGTGCTATAAGAGTGTTTCTCCATGCTGTGACTGATACATGATATGGATGTGGGGAAATGGCTCTCAGTGCAGTTCTCTAGGGACTCCTAAAAACTTCAGGGCACTTCTGCTCCGATCATTCTGCTAATAGGCCTGGAAGGCATGCCAGAAATAATAAATCACCATTAAATTGTCAGGGTCAGTGGCAAAGTAGTGGCACAGATAAGTAATCTGATTTTCTTTGCTTCAAACCTCATTAGCACAAGTCTTTACAATGCATAGGTTAAGCCCCTCTTAATACTCCACAGGAGACTCATGTATTTCTGAGTCACTGATAAACTAGAGAAACTATACAAGAAACAAACTGCCTACAAACAGATGTGGACTTTGATTTGAAAGGGTGTCAGATAAAACCAACATTGACACACCTTTAATTCTCTCCAATTAAACCCTTTTTTCTTTTTCCTGCCAAGATTTTCCTGTGGTATCCACTGTTGATGACGATGACCTATCAAAATATTCACAGCTTGATTCTCTATGGGAAGGAGCACTCTCTAATAGAAGGGTAGGAGCCACTGAGTTCATAGCCTGGTAAATGCCAAGTTATTTTGCAGTGTTTGGTGTGATATAAATTTAAATACACTTCAGCACCAGGAATGTGCTCACCTCCTTCAGGAAAATGATCTGTTGCCTAATCGCTCAGGTAATAGATGAAACAGCAGAACCTTCTTACTTGCTAGTTAATCCCCAGGTGAACAACTCTCTCCCTCCAGTTCCTTCATGTTATTGCCCTGAAGGCATGTTTAGGTCACCTGTTAGCTGCCTCCCTGCTTCTCCTTTGAGGTGACTTACCTTGGGTTCAGTGTAACAAATTAGCCCAGGAATGCAATTTCACCAAGCGTGGCCATTTGGGACTTTTACCCTTATTACCTCTCCCAAAGATCACTTGACTGAATTAAACCTTGACTTGTTCCAGCAACTTCTCCCTTCAGGCCAGGGGGATTGTGCTGGTATTGCTATGCTTCCTCTGCTCTGAAGGAACTGAGATCACTGCAGCACACAGGCTTCCCTCTAGGTATGGGTCATACACCAGGCCCCAAGCCCTGCTTTTTAACAACAGCTTGTGTGGAGTCCCTGTGGCTGCATGATAAACAGCCTAGGTGGTCATAGATGTGAAAGCAAGCATGTTTCCTGAACAGTTGTAGGGAGTGTTTGAACAGGGTGTGTCAGCAGAAAGAGAGAAGACAAGCAAATCAGACCCCTTCCTTAGGTAAAAAGGCTTTATGAACACAAGACAAATCTCAAAAAGGCATCTATTGATGCATGATTTAATAAAGCCGAGAAACCAACACTTAAAAAAATCTAGCACAAGTACTCCTTACTTGAATATGGCAGGCAGCCAGCTCTGAATTAGACAGCATTTAATAAAGAAGACTCTCAAATTAGGTGAGAATTTGACAGCTTCACACAGGAACGCTGCAACAAGGCACTGATTAGCCCGTATATACCACTGTCCTCTAGTGGACTCACCGGCACTGTGCAGCCCCGGTGACTGGCAGTATCCCTGTTACTAGCTGCGGGCAATTCTCGTCTCAGCACCTCAGCTGGTTTAGAGTGACTCAGTTGTAAAAGCCCAGCTAAGTGGATCACACAGTAAGAGTGAATGATAGAATGAAATAAAAGCAAGTTGCCCAAGCATTTATGGTAGAGGCCATCTCCATGTCTGGTTGCAGAGGCACAGTGAATGGTGGATCTCTTTGCTGTGTTACAGAACAAACAATCCTGACAGAGGAGGTAGAACTACAGTGTCATTAGTTCTTCCCTTCCTTTCCCCCAAAATTAATCTATGGTCATATCTGGTTTTCTGCTTGATCCCCCTCTTTCATCTTTCTTCTCCTCTCTTCCAACAAGCTTTCCTAAGCAGAGTACAAAGCTTATCACATCATCATCCATGATGCCATTCTAACATTCTATACATAAAATGGCCCAGAAATTACAGGAAGGCAAAGCAAGCTTGTTGCTCTGCTCACAACACAGTTATAGGGACTTACTGGAGAGGAGTAACACAGGAGATCCAAACACTGAAGTATTCACTGAAGTGGACATCAGTTCTGGGTTACAGTTATTCCTTGCCAGAATGGGGAAACCAGATCTGAGGTCTGATTTCATTAAATCTCCCTTCTGATATAGCCACAATAAATAAGCATGCTATGGCCATAGGTTACCCCCTGCCCTGAACTGATTTTGTCTTCCTTCCAAACTGTAGCTCCCTATTATAGCTTTGTTAGATTAATACCCATAGTGGGGAAGAATAAGACAGTAAGGGTCTATTAATACATCAGTGATGATGATTCCTTTTAAGTTGTCCTTTAAGAAAAGTTATGGAAGGCCACACATGTACCATTGAAAGTATCAGCTCGGTTAAGCACAATCTAAACTTAGTGCAACACTTTCCAACAGAGTCTAAAAATAGGAACACCAAGATTTTGTGGAAATACACGAGGAGAGGCTAACACAGTGTTTCGGGAAATAAGACACTGCAACTTGACGTAATCCTGAAAGAAATAAATATAGCTTCAGTGATTTATCTCCCTACAGAAAGCAAAGTTGGTACCGTAAAGAAATACTCAGCCCCCCACTATGTGGGGTCGCTTGTTACAATGTGCTTGCTGTGAAAGCCAGTGCCCACCTTCCCCTGTGACCAGCAAGATGTTTACTGTTAATATGCTTGGGGAAGAGAATTCTTTGCAGCAAAATGTGACTGAAGCTCTCAGTTTGTTAGGACTGAGCTCAAGTTGAGGACTGCATAACAAAGTAAAGCAAAACCTTCAAAAAGAAAAGAAAACACAAAACTACTGGAGGGGTGAGGGGGGTATGGGGTAAAGCGTGTCAGCTTCAAGAAAGCCTGAGAATAAAGACCTGTACCTACTAATCATATACTTTCTCATGCACATAGCCCCACACACCTTCTTATAGGCATGCCCATTTCCTCTGAAAGTCATGTTCCTCAAGTTTTGTTATCCCAGCTATTGTGAACGTCAAGCATGAGAAAACACCAAAGAGAGGTATTTCCAGCATGTTTGATAAAGCAAAGAAGTCCACTGTCACTCAACCCTTAGAAAGTTTTCTTTTCCAGGGCACTTGCTGGGAGTTCTGTCACAAGAATTTACAAATAGGTGCCTTGTTTCACACCTTCACACGGAGGTCAATTCGGTTTTGCCACTTTGATTACAGTTTACAGTGGAAATTAGTCCTTCAGTCAGGGGCTAGTGACTTCAAGACTTCCCAACTTACACATATGGTAAATTCCTGTTTTCTAGCCGTGTAGCAATATGAAATACGCTATGTGAATTCATCCAGGCACAAACACCGTGAATTTTCAGCACGTTTTCAGGTTAGTCTGTTTGCTCCTCTTAGAAAGACACTGCTTCCCAACCAGTACTTGGATTACTTTGCCTAAAAAACATGCAGGTACTAAGGCTGCACTTACTTCTTTCAACACCTGATACTCTCATCAAACAGGTATCGAGGCAAATATACAAGAAAACGCTTCCATAATTTTCTGTAGGACACAGAGAAATGATACTTGTTCTTAGACAGTTGGAGACATATTTTACCATAGACAGCCAGGCCATTTCTTTTGTGCATGCTCTGTAGTCTGCACAGCCTGTTCTCCAGAGCATGTGTGTTTATGCTCTTCCCCTCCAGAAGTTCTTTTGGACAAATTTACTGCTCTGTTCATCACAGGTAAAACAGGAGGAAGGCAGGTTTTTCACGTGACAAATTTCATCATGGATGGAGATGCGTGGATCCTAGAATTCACTATAACTAGAGTGGACTGCTCCTACTGGGTCATATGCTAGGAGGGCAGGCATGCAAAATCTTTCCAGTTCTGTCTTTTTGCCTAAGAAGCTCAAAATCCAGTGAGAATGAGCAGCATCCTCAATGTGTCACGGATATGTAAGTAACTTTCCTTTGGCTTCAGATCTCCATCTGTTCAGCAAGCATAGGTAGATCTGACTAAGATTTCACCAAGGTCCAAGAGGAAAGCGTGGACTGCAGAGTGGAGCTAATTAAGCAGCGGAGTTGATGGAGTCTTGATAGAAATTTGATATGCCATACATTTACATTAAGTTTTTAAAAGTACTGGTTATAGCTATAGATAGATAGATAAGGCTTAAGAACACTGTGATGTTTGTTACAGATTTAAATGCATGTTTCCTTTTTGCACATATGCATACCTCTAAGTGTGGTTATTAATAATAGCTTTACTCAGTGTTAGGAAAGTTATGACAAAATAAATGAACAGGTGGGGAAGAAGGCTTAGTGGAAAATTATTATCATATGTAGTTAGAAGGAGACTTTATAGGAAGCAGCATGGTTCATATGTTAGCTGGCCAGTAAGAAAGAAAACAGAAAGAGCAGGTCAAAAACGCTTTCACCAGGCATTGAGAAAAGGAACATAATGAAACACTCACTGACCCTCTCTTGCTTTATCCTGGCCTAGAACAAAAAACCCAAAAAACCCCCAAACCGTTGCAATCACATAGATAACTAATTTCTTTCATAACCCAAATCTCAGGTTTGTGCTTATCTATTGGGAGTTTGGGGGCTCTTCACAGCTTTTTTGGTTTATTGATTTTTGTGCCAGTAAAAGCACTGCTGTAGCAAGCAGGCCAGTGCAAAGGTAATGTACAGGCTAGAAAGTTTAGCATCTCAACAAGCCTGGGGAGCAAATTCCCATTCCAAGACAGGTTAACGGCAGAATCCAAATCTTTTCCTACCATTATCATCAAATAAAACTCTTCCTTGGTCAGAACACCTCCAAGCAACCTGCATCTGTGCAGAGTAAAACTTTCAGGGGATCCTCCACTGTTCCTGATGCAACCTTGTGATATTTGTAGACATACATCTTGACTCTATTTGAGGCAAGACATAAAGTGAGGCAAAATATAAAGTAATGCTCTCGTTATAACCGCTACTTTGCCTGGCAAACTTCTCCCTTTACGTGGTAAATTAAGGCACGAGGAAAACAACATTTGACATAGGCTCCTGGAGCATGAAGGTCTTAAATTTTGGCTATATAAAACATACCATTTTAATTGTAAGCATATAGTTAAACTAGTGTAACATTTTCATGTACAATTAGTTATGCTGACAAAAAGGGGTTCATATCAATACAACTTTTAAACTATACCAATTAAGAGAAATTAATCAGCATACAGTATCTTTGCACTGGTATACTTCTAGTGGTCCCTCCAAGGTGGTATATTGGTAATATTACAGCCAGGGAAAAATCCTAACGGAAAAAAAGCTTAACCAATGCACAAATTGCTAAGGCTGGCCCTCAGGCATCCCAGCCCCCAGAGGCGAGAGAGAAAATCTGGAGTAAGGAGGACTTCCCCTTGGTTGAGGAGGATTGGGTTAGGGATCACCTAGGCAAACTGGATCCTAACAAATCCATGGGCCCCGACAGGATGCACCCAAGAGTGCTGAGGGAGCTGCCAGATGTTCTTGCCAAGCCATTCTCCATCATCTTTGAAAGGTCGTGGAGGACAGGAGAGGTGCCCGAGGACTGGAGGAAAGCAAATGTCTCTCCAATCTTCAAAAAAGGGCAAGAAGGAGGACCTGGGGAACTATAGGTCAGTCAGCCTCACCTCAATCCCTGGAAAGGTGATGGAACAGTTCGTCCTGGAGGTCATCTCCAGACATGTAGAGGAAAAGAAGGTTATCAGAAGTAGTCAACATGGATTCACCAAGGGGAGATCATGCTTGACCAACCTGATAGCCTTCTATGAT
>WAAD01024165.1:10705-22377 GCA_013389945.1 Fregata magnificens | reverse complement strand
CCATGAGCCAGCACTGTGCCCTCGTGGCCAAGAAGGCCAACAGGATCCTGGGGTGCATCAAAAGGAGTGTGGCCAGCAGGTCGAGGGAGGTTATGCTCCCCCTCTACTGCGCCCTAGTAAGGCCACATCTGGAGCACTGTGTCCAGTTCTGGGCTCCCCAGTTCAAGAAGGACAGAGAATGGCTGGAGCAAGTTCCAGTGGAGAGCCACAAAGATGATCAGGGGACTGGAGCATCTCTCTTATGAGGAAAAGCTAAGAGACCTGGGTCTGTTCAGTCTGGAGAAGAGAAGACTGAGGGGGGATCTTGTCACTGCTTACAAATATCTGAAGGGTGGGTGTCAACAGGATGGGGCCAGACTCTTTTCAGTGGTGCCCGACGACAGGACAAGGGGCAATGGGCACAAATTAGAACACAGGAAGTTCCACCTGAACGTGAGAAAAAACTTCTTTACCGTGAGTGTGAGAGAGCACTGGAACAGGCTGCCCAGAGAGGTTGCAGAGCCTCCTTCTCTGGCAATATTCAAACCCCACCTGGACACGGTCCTGCGCACCCCGCTCTAGGTGAACCTGCTCAAGCAGGGGGGTTGGACAAGATGATCTCCAGAGGTCCCTTCCAGCCCCAACCATTCTGTGATTCTGTGAAACCTGCAAGTGCTGGTATAACTAACTACCAGTACATAAATCCAACTCTCTGACTCATAGATGCCTAGAGATGGAAGACAGCTCAAGAGATTATTTAGTCCATCACGCCCAAGACACAACTTTATTTTGATGGCATTTTGCAGTGTTTCTAAAGACTCTCCTACCAGACCAAGTGCCTTAGAGACAAGTAACAGGTCAGTGAGCAAGTCTGGATTAAGTGTGAAGGAAAGCCACATGATTAACCTCTCTCCTTAACCAGAAAGACCATTTCTAGCATCACTGAGATATGGAGACATTTACTGGGGTTCTCAGAGCAGATTCAGAAAGGAACTGTGGTACCACATCTCTCATATATCTTGCAAACTTCCTACCTCCCCCTCATTATTCAAGGGGAGTTGAGTACCTGATTGTTTCCATGGCTCTGCGGACCTCTAAGTCCAAAGCTGTGATCCCAAAACCACCTTGTTCAGGTGCAAACTCATACTGGAAATGCCTACGTATCAGAGGAAGTAAGGTTTCCCCTAAGTTCCCTAGGCTCCTTAAAGCTCCTTCTTTGTGCATGTCCAAAAGCAGTGCCCTCACACAGCTCTGAACCTCCCTGGAATCCTCTCCACAATCCCCTTCAAGGCTGCATCCTGTAGCTTCAACTCCCAAAGTTCCTCAAAAAAAGCAATCTGTGGCCACTACATTCTATTAAACAAAGATCATACTTTATACTAAAACCCTTTTGTAGGAAAAAAAAAATCAGAATCAAGGTTTGGATCTGGATCCAGAATCAGTGTCCCCTGTTAAGCAGTCACCTTGGTCACCAGGCTACTCTCAGGAGGCTCATGCACCCTCTTGACCTAGACTCTTCTCACATTTGCTTCTGCAGTTTGAAGGGGAGGGTCCCTCCACTCTGTAACTTACGCTCTAGTGAGTCAGGTGCTCTGGAGGTGGGAAGTGCAGATTTGAAACCTTTCCCACTCCAAGCAAAGCAGGGGTTTGAACACTGCTCTCCCACCTCTGCAGCAAGGCTTCATCTGCCAGCGGTCTTCTGTGATGGAGAAGCCCTGTGCTCTGCCTCTGCAGCAACAGGTGAGCCAGCCTGGGTCCTGTCCTAAGCAGGGCGGTCGCCACCCGTCTTCCAGAGGGGGATCCCGGCTGGTAAGGAGAAAAGAAAAACCTTTTTCAGATCCCAGACCCGCTGACTGCTGAAGAGAGATTAAAGATTCGGTCATGCCCTTACCCCTTTATCGGTAATAATATTCGCTATTAGCGGGAGCTCGGGCTTCCCGCGCCGCCCCCGCACTGGGGCCTGGTTGCCAAAAGGGCCGGGCCCTCAGCCCTGCTCGTCGTATTTTCGGGCGGGGGGGGTGTCGGGAAGGCCGCAGCCTGCTTCAGCCAGAGCCACCCGATCCTGCCCACCCGAACTGCGCGGCACCCACCAGGGCCGCCGCGGCCACCACCCAGGCGCGGCGACAGGCAGGTGGCCACCAGGCCNCTCCCCGGACAGCTGCCGGTAGCCGGCCCCGACGGGCCGGTATCGCGGTGCGGGAAGGGCCGATCCCGAAAGGCCCTGGAGTTCAAAGGGGGAAGGCGTTTTGGCTTTGGAAACGGCAGGTCGTGGCTGGCCGCGCCCAGTGCAGCGAGGAGCAAGTGAGAGAGGGCCGATGGGCGACACCGTCCCATCAGCCGTAACGTTCCCCATAAACTCATTGCATTGCGAAGAGCGTGCGAGATTTTAAAGAAAAAAAATATTCTGTGGTCTGTTTGTATTTAAAGTGAACTGCCTGGAGGATGGCCCCAGCTTTATGAATAAGAAATAGGGGTTTTGACCAAGCTGACCCGTCTTCCCAGTTGACTTGGACAGTCTTCCCTTACAGGAGGACACAGCGTGACCAATGAGCAGGTACAGTTTTACAATACAGAAGTCTACTAACCTCTCCCAGGCTGTATAACGGGATTTTATAGTCCACGGTTAATGTTTTCCAAAGGGACACTGTAACAAAGTCTCCTCTACACAAATGCAATGCGGTGTTGTGAAGGTTTAGTTTTAATTGCCGGGTCGCACCCTGCTAACTCGTCCTGCCTTTTTTTATTCCTTATGCTCTGAGTAGGAAGGATTTATCAGCGTTTTCAGATCTCAGGCCGTTTTTGCTCTTATATTAGCATGTACTCAGCCAGAGGCGAGAGTCCTGCTCAGACTCCTGAGCTAACTCCTTATGCATCACCTCTGTGAAATGGGCATCAGTTCCTGTGTGTACCAGCTCTGGCTGGCATGGGAGTTAGTAATGCCATGAGATATAAGGTCATGCTTAGCAAGAAAACTGGAGCGAGGGAAGTTTTTTGAAAGTAACTTTTACTCAGAGACTGGCTGGGCATCTGTCTGCAGGTGGTGAGTGACTGCTTTTGCATCACTTGTGGTTTTGGGTTTTTTTCCCTCTTCACTTCTTAAACTGTCCTTATCTCGACCCACAAGTTTTTTTCTCACCTTTGCCCTTCGATTCTCTCCCCCCTGCTGCTGGGAGGGGAGTGAGCGAGCAGCTGGGTGGGGGCTTACCTGCCAGCCAGGGTCAACCCACCACACCATGACAGCCAAGTACCACTGAAATTGATGCAAAATAGTCTGGAGAAAATCTGAGCACAATCACTAGCAGGGGGCTGAATGTTAAAAAATTCTTAAAAGTCAATAACTTATTTAGGAACATTTATTTGGAATGCAAGTATTACAGAGTAAAGGTTGTCTTGAATACAAAATCTTTCCTTGCTCATACGACAAGATAAACCATTTTTTTTCCATTTAATTTTCTGTTCTTGAGCCCTAAATGTCGCTGATGTCTTCTCTCAGGCTGCCCATAGAGTACACTGTGAAAAAGGTCAGGCTCACTGGTTTCAGATGTTTTACAGATCAGAAGATAAAATATCCTTCTGAGCCTTTGCAATACAAAAGTAACCACCTGTGCTTCATCAGATTGTTCTTCATATACAGGTTGTTTCATATCTCCATAGGCAGACATAATAACAGCTTGGAAGAGATTGATCAAGACACAGATCATCACCAACATGAAAGAGGCTAGGAAAAGACCACCCAGCAACCTGTTAGATGAAAATGCAGTATCTCTGAAAGCTGAGACACAGTAAGAGAATACGGTCTGAGCTGAGTGAATCATGTTATTGTAATTCCATTCATGCTGCCCAAACACAAGGTAGCCAAAAGACATAAATACAAAGAAGTACACCACCACCATGAGGGCCATTGAGGAGATTCCGGGAAGGGCTGCCAAGATTGATCTTTGTGCCAGGCGCACGTCATAAAAAAATTGAAAATATTTTAGAGTTTTCAAAACTGCAAGAAATGCTAAAAAGCCCATAGTAATCCTTAAGATCTGATCTAAAAGAGAAATTGCATGAAAATGAATGAAATCATTTGGGTGAAGTAAGTAAAACTTCACTATATCTGCTCCCACCTTAAACTTTATGACCTTTAAAAAAACAAAAAGGAGGAATGCTGATTTTAAGCCAAAGTTGATTATATTGGAAATGTTTTTAATATAATCTTTTTTTTCTTGGCCTATGATGTGAAGCTCATCTGCAATGTAAATGAACAGAAAGGCAAGAACAATTACAAACACAAACATTTGAGCTTTAGTTTGTTGATGAAAAATGGGGAGTGCAAAAGAGTGTACTGACAAACTTGGTTTTATGATCCCAAAATGAGACATTTCAAATATGACTGAGATGGTGCAAAAGAGATCTGCATCTGAGTTAAATGTAGTTAGTTCAATGATCACAGCCCATGTCTTTTCATCAAGCCAGTTGCTCTGTTGCAGGGCATCCAGCCTTGTTGTTGAATTAGATCTTCCTTCTTCAGGGAAAAAGTAAAACGTGTATCCTGCTGGTCCATACGTGTGCAAATCTCCATATGAATAATACATCCATGGAGTCCTGTTTTGCTGGTAAGTGAACCCACCATAACTGCTGGCATCCTTGCAAACAGGCTGGTTGGCAACCTGTGTCCAAGTGCCAGCGTAGTCACCTTTCTCTGGGATGTCACTGCCATACTTGTGAAGACAGTGGCTTTTACTGATCACAAAGTTATTTACAAAGCTGTGAGGACGGAAACATTTTTTCTTAGTACCTTTAGCTCGCACTTGCCTCATCCTAGGCAAACCAATGATTTTGGACCAGCTCTCAGGAAGAAAGGTTGGCTGAATGTCATTGTGGATCAAAGGCAAGAACAAGTCTTTCACCCACACATAGATATGTTCTAGCTTATCTACACTGGAGAGTCGTGGAGAGAATTGGTTATGGATGAATCGGTTGTAGTGGAAACTGTTGGTGTTCTCAGTGGAATAGGCAAAATTTAATAGCAGTGTTAAAAAGACAAGGTGACTGATGAAACCTTTTGTGAAAATAAATGCCTTGACTTTAATTTTTGCCCTTTTCAGCATGTTTGCAATTTCATCAGCTTCTAAAGGCTTATACTGCTTGGTGCCTCTGACTTTAGCAAGTTTCAAGTGCATCTCTCTCATCTCATCAGCACTCATTGTTTCTTTAGCCAATGTAATCTCAGAATACTTTTCCTGAGTTAACCATGTGATGTTTTCACAGTATTTTGGACGAATTGTACTCATAGCTGAGAAAAAACTGATTTTTAGAATTGAAAGAAGAAACACGTTCTCAATAAAGGAGATTGCAGATGCTAAAAGCCACTCTAGTGAAGTCTGATAGCCATAAGACAAACCATATAACACAATGAAAAATGATGATAGCCCAGTGACAGCTATAACTAGTGCCCATGAGAGATAGACGCACCACCAACAAAAAACTATGTGTGGTCTCTTGCGAAAGGGCATGGAGGTAATGCTTAGTGGTTTCCTTTCTTTCTGAAAGTTGTGCCCTTCTTCTGCATAATTATTACTAAAATTGGAATTTGGTGGTAGCCTTCTGTGGCAGGCCTCAGCCATTGGAGGGTAATTCGCGGTTATCATCTGCTCCTCTGTTCCAATTACATTTGCATCTCTTTCAGAAACTGTGCAATTACTCCAGTTTTGGGGAGCTCCCTTGCTTCTTGTCTTTCTGGAACATGGCGGGCTCTGTGAGTTGCTGGGACCAGGAAGGTTCTCCAAGGGACTAATATTCCTCGATTGTGCTGAAGTTTCTGAAAGGTACAATTTTTGCAAACGTTCCTTCCAGTTCTTAAGATTTCCAGACAGGAGGGGTGAAGTTACCTTTGGGTCCGTCTGAGCCACACCACGAGGAGAAGGTTCCTTCTGGGAATACTTAAATAAGGCAATTATAATCATTTCCACAGGTATGGTAACCAAAGCACATTCAATTCCTACTGTTATTGATCTCAAATACCTCAAGTGTACTGGAGATTCTTCATTCTTGTCAGCATTAAAGAACATAATGTTAACAAGCAAGTTTAGTAATAATATTGCTAAACACGAAGACAACCTTTGGAGCCTGCTGAAAGTGCCAGTGAGAACGTGAGCAAAGATCGAGAGCCACAGATGGCCCTCTGTCAGGCTGTTGGCAAGATTAATCAAGAAATAGTCAATTCTGGGCAGAGGTGTCTTGGGTTTTGTGGCGGAAAATGTCCTTTCTAGTAAGTGATCGCCCTTGTCAAGAGAAAGCCATTTCCTGCACATAAAGAACCAGGTCTTCCTGGTGGACATATTCTCAACTTTGGCTCTGCTTAAGAACCAGCTTGGGGATGGGCCCTTGTTATTGTGCCAGACCCTGAAGGAACAAATGTCTCCCAAGTCTTTCCTAGTAGTTAACAGAAAGCAATCAGTGCTCCCTTGTTGGAAAGATGGAAAATGTGGGTGCCGTAAACAATGGACATCACTCGTGCCATTCTGGCCAATGAGCTGAAGAAAGACATCTGCTTTTGTTCCAGCTCCCCAGCGACTGCCTGTGTATAAAGTGACCAAAAAGCTCACTTTATCAAAGGGATCGTTGTCTGGCAGAACTATAATCTTGTCTCTGCTGTCCCTGTCAGCCCTGTCTTTTCTCATGGCCCAGAGGGACAAAAGAAAGTAGACGGCAAAAATAAAGAGCACTGTTAAGAGGGTCACTGGGTTTTTAGGTATGTCTGCTATCAGGGTTTTTCCCAGATCTACTGTGTTGGGGGTAACTATTACTTTGGCTGCCAGGAACCTGATGTCGAACGTGGATGCATTTGACGCAGTGTGGGCTGACAGACTTCTGCGACTCCGCTTCATATTGCAGACACAGTGTACCCTCTGCCAGTCGGTCAAGGAGCCAAGCCTGCACGTGTCTTCTCTCCACAGACTTCGAACCCCATCCAGAAATAAGCACTGATCACTAAAAACGTGTACGCTCACCAGTTTCTGGGTTTGATACCTTACGACATAGGGTGTCAGCAAGACAATGGAGAGGTTATGAGTGTCTGTACCACTTCCTTGAGCTGTGGCTGTCAGCAGTGACTCTGGGAGACAGATAATATAGGGAGCCTTAATGTTACAGTCAGTGCTAGCTGTCTCATTCTTGCTTGCAACTGTTGGCATGTTGTGAAAAGCAGCAAACGATGCTATGGGATGAGCATGAGTGATGTTGGCACCTGTAAATACTAGCACCTTGAAAGTAACTTTTAATTTTGTCAGGATCTGGATGTAAGTGCTCTTGGTATTTCTGTTGACTTCAAAACTAAATCCTCCAGTGGTGTAAGCTTGTGCTTTATCGGGTCCCATTGCTAATTGAAAAGTTGAAGATTCCTTATCTTTCCTAGCAATAGTAATTTCTGCTCCTTCAGGCACGATCCCTAGTAGATCCCCATTAGCCTTGGCCTCTGCCATTTTGAACCCCAAGACCATTGTTGCGATTTCTGATGTGTAACCTAACCAAGGGAAGGGGTTCTCATCAAACTCAAAAAGGGCAGTGGAAATCACAGCATCATGGGGCAATCCTGAATAATTTCCCTTTTTCAGTGATGGGTAAAAGCAATTCCTGCAGGTGTTTCTGGTAGAGAAAGCATTTGCAATGTTCCAGGTTTCATCTTTCTTCAGAGTGATATTCCAGTGTTTTGTTTCCATTAGAGTTTCTGTTTCTCCAGGGACTTTGCCCTGGAACACTATCTCTGTTAAATTTTCCATGATGGAGAAGACTTGTTTAACTCCACTTACATTGACATTCCTGCGATGCAGAAGAGCAGCTCTCAGGATGTTGGACAAGCATCTTAGTATGCCACTGGTCTGAATTTCTGCTTCTTCAGACCAATGGCTCTCATTCCTCTGTGTCTTCAGCACTCCCGTTACTTCTGTCAGTTTCTTAATGGCAAGGTTTTGTGATCTAAGGTTCAGTTCATCAGCTTCCTCTGTGACTTGAGAAAGAGAAGCAACTACTTGGTTGATTTCCATTGTGCTCTCAACTGAAATATTCAGGGCTGTTTTAATCAGGCTTTCCCGAAACTGAGCCTTAGGGAGCTGGAGAGTTGGTGAGGCTTTAATATAGTTTAAGACTGAGGCTGCCAGATAAGCCAAATAACCCGCGCTAAAATAATCTCCAGTCTGGAGATAAGATGTCATTGGTGCGCTTAAACCGCTCACTGAGGCCAGCAGTTCATGAAACACAACAGCTAGTGGTCGACTGTTAACTGGGTTCCGTACACGGACATATAAACTCACTTGGGTAAATGCCCCAAGGGAATCACGGACTTGAACGTGAAGTGTCAAGGTGTACTTCTGAGAGGGCACTCCAATTGGGAGAAAAGATGGAGGAGTTTTAGGCTCATAACCAAAGTACAGAATTGTGCCAAATGTATTTTCCTCCACAGAAGTTATTTTGGTAGTTTTGGGTACATTGGAAGCTACTATCACTTTATATGTCAGAGGTAAATTGCTGTCAGAAAATCCACTGCATTGAACAACAAATTTTGTCAGAAAGGCTGTACCCCAGCGTGGGTTGATGGTACACTTGCCAGCCCTAGGAGGAGAATTTACCTTAAATGTGTGTCTGTAGATTGAGGACCTACCATCCCAGGTAGTTACTTTGAACAGAAGTATGTAGGATCGATGTGCAGTCTTTGTAAAAGTCAGAGCATGTATAGACAGGTAAGCCCCAGACCTCCCTGTTGAGGTTCTGGAAGACCAGTCAAAGCTAATTTCTGTAGAGTTTTCTGAAAAAAGGGACCAGTAGTAGAGTGGCTGGCTGTTTGCTCTACAGTTTAGGCATTTTCCAGACAAGGTAAATCTCTCTGTTGGAATTAGAGTGCTACCACAGTTTTCAAGGCATGCCACATCAAGAATGAGTGGGGAGCCAGGCTGCACATCTACAGTTTGATCGGCATAACTCCTCCTTCTATCCTTTTGAATCGCTAGACGAAAGTAGTATACGGCATTTCCTGGGAGGGATTCTGGTGGCATTGCTTGAACTGGACCTGAGGATGTTAACCACTTCAAATCCTTCTGGGCCGGATGGCATCTCTTTCCTGGGCTGACTTTCATGTTTTTATAGTCCGACAGCTCTTTAGTGCAGTACCAAGTAAATGTGATTCCCTTTAGTCCTTCTTGTGAATCAGGATCGTAGGATGCAGAGCCATCAAGAGTCCAATTATCAGAAAAACCCACTGTGCGGAACGTGCCTCCTGCAATATTTGCCACTAGATTGGTGCTCTCAATCTGAACATAAACTTTATCTGAGCCCCTGAGGACTGTTGTGGTCCTAATTGGGGTTATCGCAACAGTGAAATAAAACAGATACAACCCATAATCTAAAGTAAAACTGGGAACAGTTAAGTGTATCATTTCTACACCATACATCAAAGAAGAGTTTATTGGTTGTGTCCAGTTCGGAATAGTTGTTGTGTCCCGAACGGGATAGATTCGCCACAAGGGCTTGATAGATATACCGACGTTGCAGTCTACTAGCAATCTGACAAAGAGGTAAAAAGATGTCCCCCTTTTCTGGCGCAGGACAGAGGTGTGAAGAACAGGTTTCTGAATCTGCACGGTGTGTATGTAACAGGCTTTTTGCTGGCAAGACACTGGTGCTTCTATGGTTTTTGCAGCATAGTTGTTGACTCTGACTCCTAAAAGAGCCGGTGTAAGTGCACTTCTGGTACAGTTCACTTTTGCCACAAACCCCGTGTATTTCTGTGGATCAAAGGGTAAAGCAGAGCGACGGACAAAACGTGTGGCATTTCTTACATGATCGTTGTATGTGTATGTGCTATTCTGGAGAACGTGGTCTTTTTGTGTTCCAAAAAGCTGCAGATGGAAGGTCCACTCGCACTGTAGCATCGGATGTTGTGCAGGGATAAACCACACTAAATAAGTAAAGCTCTGCAGAAAAGAAGGACGGGCGCTGCTGAAAACATGGACTTCAAGGTCTCTTTCTGCCGAAGACCTAAACAAAGCCCTCTTCTGATTCATATAAAGGTACATATTGAACTTGTACCACTGGAAGGCCACAAACTCTATGGAGAGTAAGTAGGAGAGCTCCTTGTGTTGGTAGAACACAGTGTGTGTGTTAGGGCCATCTGTGGAAATAGGGCTGTTGTTTTCTTTGGTTGTGTAAAATGTTCCGTGGTTGTACCTGATAATGTAAGTGCTCCTGTTGGTCTTTCCCAGGTGAAGGTTGACATGGGTGGGAGCTTCTCTGCCTGCAGTTAGGCTCAGGGTACCATTGAGTAGATGTAGTTCTCCTGTCAATTCCTTGAACCTCTTTCCATCCACATGAAAATAAATGCTGGCCACCACCACCTCACCGGGGCTCTGAGGTATGGGGATGGCACAGAAGTTGCTCTGCAGAGTAAAGGAACTGTAGGAACGGAGCCAACCTCCTATAGCCTGTATGTCCACCAGTCTGTAGGCCAGTGTCCTCGGCGTAAGGGGCTGAAGCCGCCAGGAGAGGCTGAGGGGCTGTTGAGGAACACTAAGGAGCTTGGAGCCGACACTGAGGACATGCAGCAAGTCAGGCTCTACCTTGAGAGAGAGGCTGAGGCTTATCTGAGGCATCTGCTCGATGCTGACTGAAGCAGTGTGGAGCCCGTGGTGCCTGTAGCGCACAGTCAAGCGGTAGCTGTAGTAGGTGGCACAGGTCTGTTGCAACTCGGCTGTTGGGTAGACAGCAGGTGGCGGTGTGTCTTGGTGCTCACTGCTGGGAAGGAGAAGGGTAGAGGGGCTGCCTCCCTGGCTGCTGAAGCGGTACTGCCAGCTGGCACTCTTGAGGCGTGCACACCAGCCCAGCTCTACTGGCTGCCACACGTGGATCAGGTGTGTCTGTGGCCAAAGCACGAACAGCCGCATATCCTGCCCAGAGATCTCGATGCTCACGTTGTGGTGAAAGCACTCAGGTGCAGTGCATGAAGCAGATGAGCATTGCACTGTAAGGAGGCTGGAGGCCATGGGTAGAGCGCTTCCTGGTAGGAGGCTTGTCTGCAGCATGACCTGGCCTGACCAGCGTGAAGTATTCTTCACCCAGGCCGAGTTCAGGTACCAGAAGCAGCGTGGTGGGGGTGGTGGCCACCCCTCTTTCCTCTCTGCCTCTGGTCTTGCTCCTGGGGTGGGCTGGTAATGCAGGTTCATGGTGCTGTTCCACAGGCATGAGACCCAGTGCTCATTGTCCCGCCGTTGAGAGACTTGTCCATGAGGGCCCCAGCAGGTGACCAGCAGGGGTGGCGGCTGGAGACGGGGAGAGGTGGCCCTCGAGCCTCCGGGGCAGCAGCAGAGCAGCTGAATGAGGAGAAGATGGAGCACCGTCATTGCGGTATGAGGTGAAGGAGAGGAGGGAGCACAGCCATTGGAGTGCAGCCTGACGGAGGCTGACAGCTGGGGAGTCCCAACTGCTGGAGAAGGGCTCCAAGGAGACCAGAGCCTGCTCCCCACTTTCCTCCCCGGCACAGCTGTAAGAAAGGTATTTAACTTTAGAAACAGCAGATCGTGTGTGGATATACTCGATGCCACGAGAAACAAGTATTTCGGGGCCAATAATCCACACGAAGCACATCCGTCGGCAGCACCACGGCCCCACTCGCTGAGGCGGGGGTCGGGAGGCAGCCGTTGCTAACGGACCGAGCGGCG
>WAAD01024164.1:54588-76520 GCA_013389945.1 Fregata magnificens | reverse complement strand
TTTTTTAGATTTTATGACATTAATCAATAACTAATACAAAACACAAATTATTTCTAATTTCTTAGATTTTCTGTTCCTCAGATGAATGAGGTTTTGAAACAGTCTTCTACAAAGAGCCATGAGAACAGTTCATCTCTTGATAGTTTAAAAATAGAGCTTGTGTCTTTATACCCAAGTTTAAATGAAATGGAGTTAATGACTGAAGAGGTCTTCTCTTACACTACAAATTAAAAATTTGTATTGTTTTGCTTTGCTCTCTGGAAAATATATAATTCTGAAAATATTGTTTTCAGTATTCTTCCACTTCCATCTTCATTTAAAACCAAAACAATACTTACCTAGACAGTATTCTATTTGCAAAGTAGTATATAGGTGATATGTTGTCTGCATGCAAAAATGCACTTCACTACATCTTCTAATATGGGGTTGGCAAACAGTTAAGATTAAAATACATTGGGGTTTTCTAATGCAAGCTGCCTAGACACTTTCTATGTTTTATCAGATAACAATATAATATACCCACAGGACACATTCAACTGTTTGGGTGCAGAATTTAAAGTGAACTTAATCTCATCTAATCTTAGATTTCTATAATTTAAATGTTTACATATTACATATGAGGAAGCTAACCTGGTGAGTGAGTTACTCAGTGAAAAGCTGTGGGAAACCTTGAGTGATTCCTCCTATTGTAAAGAAGACATCTAAAATATGTCAGAGGCCCATTCTTGCTACGCTGACTGTTTCCCTGGAATGACTATAAAGGAAACCTAGGCTATCCCTCAAATATATCTGTCTACAGTAAAGATGCCTATGAATGAGATAAACCTCTACTCAAGTGACTGTTGCTAACTACGTGTGATATTTGAAGCATGAAATGAAAGCTGATATTTTCTTTAGCTTGCTGAAAGTTTGTTTGGTTTTTTTTTTTTTTTTTGTGAACATGTATTAACTAATGGTTAGTTCTGGAAGAACTGTATTAGTTACTGACTTTCCTCAGCCATCTCTTTATTTGTTAGTTTTCAACCTTTGACATTTTTTGTATTTCTACATTTTTAAATAAATGAGACTGCAGACACTGTGTAGCAAATATAAGTCTCCTGACAATGAGCTTGTTAGATACCCTTTTGAGGCTCTTTAAAGCTTGTTATAAACTGGCAGGAGTGCCCTAACAGCGGATTGAAATTTTAGACTTAGAGAAATAAAGCGTTGGGCCAAGCAGCATGTCATATTAAAAAAAAAAAAAAAAAAAAAGAAAAATTTAAAAGAAAACCTTTGATTTGCAGAATAGAAGAAACTTCAGAAAACCTACTTGCTCTGTACATTTTATACTTACTGCGTGAAATATAAAGGTTTCCTGTGTACAAATGTGATGAAACTCGGAAGCACAAAACACATCTGCTCTTTTCTCAATAAGCCTGTGAAAAATAAGCTCTTAGATTCTCTTAAAGGCATCACTAGAGGGAGCCATGTTCATATGCAGTTTATTACATGCCTCTGCAAAGCTTTCTAAAATAACCCAGCTGATGAACAAAAGAGATTTTTGTTGTTTGCTACAGAATCCTTACATAGGAATAGAATGTAATATGGAAAACACCAGACTCTTTCCTAACTGAATATGCTAGTCAAGTGAAGGATCACAGTAATACAACAGTAAAGGTGCTGCTGCAACACTAGGTTTGCTCTGTTCTGTGGTTTTTACATACTAGATCCACCAAGGGATTTAAGCACTTAAAATTAACCTCCTGAGTATTTTAGTGTGCAGATCCAAAATCACAAGGAGGGGAGAAACCTGCTGTACTGTTGCTTAACCCTGTCAGTAACTTGGCAGTTGTTTTCATGTTCAGCTTCAAAGTTTCTGAGTAACTTGAATATTAAGAACTGCCCAAACTGAGTGTTACAGGGATTACCTTCTCAGTAATCAGTGACTAGTGTTTTTCTGACAATATAACTAGAGGACCTGTAGGTGTTCTCACAGCTGAAATATTTAAAACACAGAAAGATTGACTTCCCAGTGAAATGCAGTTGCAGCCATTTTCTTTGAAAACACAGCTGGAGCCCTTTCATGGGGTAATGGAGGTGAGTTCTTCACACTGAGAGGAGCATTGAAATACGGGTTTGAGATCTCGCACAATGGATAAAGAAGGGGGAAGGGAACACAGTAGGTATAGTACATATAATAATAAATACTGTTCTTGCATAAGCCCTTCTTCGTTTTGACACAGAGATGTAAGCAACTGTTCATAAGCTATTACTGTATAAAAGGAATAAGCCCACTACCAAGAACCCCCATCATGCCACTATACTGTGAGGCATACTCTAAGAATTACAGCTTTCAGATGTTATAAACAGACTGAGATATGAATTAGACGCTGAGCTGCTCTTCAATGCTAAGAATAATGAAATTTTGGGTAAAAAAGGTGATGCAATTATAAGATCTGGTGATGCTTGTCAGTAATATATGTGTATGTGGAAAGTGCAATGGAATTTAGGAGTTAGCAGAATAAGTGACTTATAAGCAAAAGTTTTCAGAATCACAACTTTGTTCCTAGGGAATTACAGTGAAGTTGTGTTTTAATCATGTACACATATACACATACAGGTATAGTTATCTGTGGGAATAATTTCATAGTTCTTTTTCTGTTCAGATCTGTGGAGATCAGTCTTTCTCATGTTAAAGCAGTATGGGAATAATTAAAAAACAAAACAAAACAAAAAATCCCCAGTACAAACTATGGAAATGATAGCATCAGTAAAAAGGATTAGTCTCATGAGAATAAATAATATTAAGTTTTAGGAAGAGAGTTTGTAGCTTAATATCATAAGTTAAAACAAAAATTAAAACTATATATATGTAAACTATAAACCACAATTTATTTCTACCCTTCTTCCAGTGTTTTTCTTCTTACAGACATCACTGTAAATGTCAAATTATGTAACTTCACCAAAAACCCCTCAGATTTTATCAAATGGATCGACCTACCCTATTTTTTTTCAGATCCTGGAGAATAAGGTTCCTTTTGTTTTTGTGGTTTGTTTGTAGTAGTTATCTTGTTTTTACTGTATCTTATTTGAAGTGTTATGCTAGTATTTCTATGTCATAAACATGACCTTATATGNTATGTATTCAGTGTGGATGTAAGCATTGAGGCTTCAAGGAAAGCAGCAAATTTCCTGTGGCTCATGATGCCATTGTAGGACTGGACATTGCATCTCTAGCTCAGAACACGCACATGTAATTAGTGGTATGAGGTGACTAGTTCTGAGATAAAATATCAAGTTCAAGTTAATGAATTTCCTGCATAAACTGGCTACTTTTTTTTTTAATATGAGCTGCAATTGATGAAACCTTTCTCAAATTAGAATGTAACTTCTTGCAGAAAATAATCTGCCTGTGTATTTTCCAGACTCCGTAACACTGGAGATTCATTCTTACTAGGAACCTTGCAGTAACTTTGCATAAAAGAAGTTATTTGCCCACTCTCTAATAGAGCTGTGCATTAAATTTTCATTTTAATAAAGCTACTGTTGATATTTGAAAGGTACAATCTTCCTATCTGTGATGCAAATGTAAGGCATATGACTAATAAGAACATAATTTTTTTAGACTAGGCTGGACTGGAATGTTTTGATTATAGACACATTTTATCTTAGACTCGTGTATCATAACTGCAGAATCTTTCCATTTTGAATTCTAGGACTGGAGCAGATGGCAGGGTTGTATTTAAAATAATGGTACTCGACATATAATTCCTATAAATAGCTACACAGCTACAAGATGTTATTTGTAATTTTTCTCTCTTGGGAAGAAACTAGAAATTCTCTGTCACTTCATTATAATTGTTGTTGAAATTCATCACAAATGGATAAATTTTTGAAATTTTTACCTTAAGGTAAAAAGGCAGATATGAAGGCAGATGTTCTTTTGCATGTTTACTGGATTCCCAAATGTCTTCATGGCCTAGTCATAGAATCAATTCCTGAGGCATATTGTGCACACATATATAGAAATATACTGATAGAAAAAATGATGAAAGACATATTTTCTCCAGTTTTGTAAAACAGTTATCAAATTTTCCTGTCTTGATGCAGGGGACTACTGGAAAAAAGAAATTGTTTTTCCACCCAAGAAAGACTATATATATGATAAAATATTTCACATATCTGACTTAGAGTGAGTTTGTGTGTTAAAAATTTTTCTCTTCAGTTCATTATTGCAATGATTTAGATACTGAAATGTCAGCGATGGAGGGGAGAGATCTGTATAGTATACCAAAAATAATGTTTTGGTTTTATGCCACTGGTGGGTGCTCTTTGGAAGAACAGTTAGTTATTGACTCAGGCAGAAGAAAAATGAAAAACAATCTTAGACATCCTAGCAGAGCTTCTGTTAATATAAAATAAAAACTAATGCTTGAGAGTCTTAAGCCAATTTCTGTGTGTTGTTTTCTGTTCCACTATTGGTGTTGTCATGTTTTCATTCGAGGCTGATGCAAACAAAACAAAAACCTCAGAAAGTCAGGTGCAACTGATATAAAAAGTCTTGCTGAAGACAAGTGAGAATGAACAGACTGTGTGATTTAAATGTTCTTTTAAATTTTTGGCAGCTTGAGATTTACTTCATATCCCATTTGTTCCTTATTCTTTTAGTTAGAGCAAGCAGGTAATGCTTCCTTTGCTGTGAAAAATACCGTTGTTGCCAACTTTGTCAGCTAAGCGTCATTTTTACAGTTCTGGTAGCATCAGTTTGTCAACATAAAAGTTAAAATATTCTGAACTCAATCAAGCTTTCTCAGGCTTGTCTCTGGAGGTGGCATTAAAGGGTTTGGATAGCCTTATCTGTTCAATACTAAGTATGTTTGTAGTTCCTGCTAAGTGCTCTCTAGCGATTTCTTTCAAAACTTTTAAGAGATTGCAATATGTCTGTCTTATCATATACATACTCTTTACCACATCATCCTAGAGACTTTTTTTTATAAGAGCATGCTAATATCACAACACTCTCAGCCAGTTCCATATAGACCAATAACAATAGTATAACAGGGAAAAAAGGAGATATTTGGTACCATGCTTTTTTTGGTATAGTTACCATTGGATTTTTTAGGACATATAGGCAAGTTATGAAGTGGACTGCCTCCAGCAAAAGTGCAACAAGTGCATAATGCAAGAAAACTCTTTCAGATTCAGAAAGTTAGACAAATTTGCTTTAATAAAGAAATATGGTGTAGAACAAGACTCGGATTTGAACAACATCGCTTATCTTGCACAACTTTGGAGAATACAATTTAATATTTTATGAGATTGTCTACATTTGCATTGGGAAGGTTATTTGTATTAGGAAATACTATTTCTATTGTTGGGTGCATATTGAATTATTTCAGTGAAGTGGAACAGCTTTGATTGTGTTATCAAAAAAAAGCCCAAACCCTACTTTTAAATGCAGATTCCAGCTACAATACATGGTTCTAAGTTCTACAGACTATGTGCTTTCCTTTAGGATTTTAAATTAGTGCACAGAGAGATTTGAGGTTAAACAATGCAATAACTGTTCCATTCTATGTTTTTAAAGTAAATTATAAGCTTTTGCCAATGCCATGGTTGTATTTTTTGTGATTGCACTGGTGACGCTCTCATAGACACTTAAATTAGAACTCTTTATCATTTGTTTCTTCAGAAAAATCATACTGTCACATTCTGATATATCACTTCTGGAATCAAAAAGGAAGGAAAAACTAACATGCTACCTTTAGCACTGTCTTTTCCTACTAATTTAATTTTATAATGGTGCCCTCTGCATGGAACAGGGAATTTTATTTTCAGTTGAGGTTATAATTTTTCACACAGATGACAAAACAATAAAAGAGTTGCCATGCTGGAATAGAACTATAGCTACTCTTAGCTGATTCAATGCCTCTGGTTGTGGTGTATGCTCTATCTATTAAGGAAAATGAAAATATCTGTAGTAAAGAAGATACAGAGAAATGTGCGTTTCTGACATTAGTTTTTTGTGAGGTTAAAACCTTGGATGGAAATTTACACTCAAGTTAATATAACTACAGAACTTTGTTAGTGGGCAAAAATTAATGATGATGCATAGAATACTGCATTTAGGCATTTGCCCATGGGAATGGCAACACTCAGTTCACCCTCTGTCAGGAATGGACTCCAAGCATACAGCAAATTACTGCTTTTGATGAATATGATGCTATTTGACAGTACTGAACAGCAACTCTGTGAGCAGTCTTTCCTTGGAAGGAAGGAAACTAGTTATGGGGAGAAAACTTATTTTATTTACATAGGCAAAAAAATACAATGTTTCTGTGCCCAACTACAGAATTAGTTTTATTTTTTTCCCCAGGCATTGTCAAATGCAAAAATGCATAAACAATATAAGGAGTAGAGACTCTGTCTTCCTTCCCACTCACTGACTAGAGGAACAAGAAGCACTTTATCCTTAGCTGAGTCCTTATTAAGTCATACACAGTAGAATTTATTTTCCCATTTATTTTTCTACTTAAACTTGCAAGGACTGTGAAAGGAGACTGATGCAGATGTTAGCTTAGAGGCACTTTGTAGAGATAAAACCGTTCTATGCAATGAAAACTATGAACACTGTCTTAAGATCTTGAACATGCTGATCCCACACACAAATGTTGCAAGAAACCAAATGCACAGGCCCATCAAACATTTTATGACTCAAACTGCTATTCAAGCAATCCTATGGAAATAGTTGGAAGAGATTATGCTTAGTTCAACTGAGTCAAAGTTCTGATATTCAGATGGGGAGAAAGTATCTTAACTAAACTAGAACTAGGAGTAAAGACAGCTTTAAAAAAAAAAAAAAAAAGACAAACACAAAACCAAAATGAAACCCAAATGTATTTCTTAAACATGGTCTGAAAAAAACCCAAAAAACCCCAAACAGCATCGCCCCCCATTTGTGACAGAATTGTTCTTAAATGCAGAATTGGAAGGGACCTTAAGATATCATCTAGTCCATCTCTTGCTGAAGGCAGAATCGAGTAGGTTTAAATAAGTAAATCTTTTCTTGCAGATATTTTTCTATCCATTTCTTAAAATATTTCTATTGCTATGTTTATAACGTCCAAAACTATCATAAATTTTGTTTAGTTATTTAATCATGTGTCTCATTAAAAATTTTGGTTTATTTTTCAACTATGCCTCAGTTCAATTACTTATTCTTCTGTTCTGAGTGAAGGGGAAAGCTTACCCCTTTGTGGCAATCTTTCTTCTTATAAAGTCTTTTTGTCCTGTCTATGCCTCAGTTTTCTTTTTTCCAAGACAAACCCATATATTCTAAGCTTTTCTTTTTTCAGATACAGACAAGTATAATAAAGCATAGGCCTCACAGTGTCACACTGAACTTCTTAGCCTTTAGCTATAGTGAAACCTATTTCAGAGAACAGTCCCTGTCTTTCACTGAATGCTGACCCATTAGCACATCTTGCCTTCACACTCACTGCATAAAAGGGGTAAGGATAATTTCCTCTTCACTGTACAAATGCTGCCTAGCGAAACTTATTGCATAATAATAATCTTTTCATCTTTATTAAGTCAAAATGGTATGTGATGTAGAGTTTGACCCATGTGGCTCAGTTATACGAGAACATAGAAAATAGCACTATAAGCACTTTTTTTCCATAAAGCTGACTTTACCATAGGCAGAAAAATTACTTGTTCCTGGAGCTAAGTATTAATAAAATCTAAGGAGAGTTCAATACAAACACAGATCAATTATTCATCTTGTCCGTGTATGTACAACTACAAATTCTGCCTCTTCATTCATTTTCCTGGCTTGAATGACTCCAAAATATATCTTGGTTTCTGCATTAAAACATTTGGTTTTTGTGAATCCCTACTAAGATGGATCAGTCATCACAACAGTTTTACTTTTGCTTTTAGACCTAAAGAAATTAATCCTAAATAATTTCTGTAAATACATTAACAACAAAAGGAGGGCTAAAGAGAATCTCCATCCTTTATTGGACGCAGGGGGAAACATAGTGACAAAAGATGAAGAAAAGGCTGAGGTACTTAATGCCTTCTTTGCCTCAGTCTTTAATAGTAAGACCAATTGTTCTTGGGGTACCCAGCCCCCTGAGCTGGAAGACAGGGACGGAGAGCAGAATGAAGCCCCCATAATCCAAGGGGAAATGGTTAGTGACTTGCTACACCACTTAGACACACACAAGTCTATGGGGCCAGATGGGATCCACCCAAGGGTGCTGAGGGAGCTGGTGGAAGAGCTCACCAAGCCACTTTCAGTCTTTTATCAGCAGTCCTGGCTAACCGGGGAGGTCCCAGTTGACTGGAGGTTAGCAAATATGACACCCAGCCACAAGAAGGGCCGGATGGAGGATGTGGGGAACTACAGGCCTGTCAGTCTGACCTCAGTGCCAGCGAAGGTTATGGAGCAGATCACCTTGAGTGCCATAACATGGCACATACAGGACAACCAGATGATCAGGCCCAGGCAGCATGGGTTTATGAATGGCAGGTCCTGACTGACTAACCTGATCTCCTTCTATGACAAGGTGACCCGCTTAGTGGATGAGGGCAAGGCTGTGGATGTTGTTTACCTAGAATTTAGTAAAGACTTTGACACCGTTTCCCACAGCATTATCCTGAAGAAACTAGCTGCTCATGGCTTGGACAGGTGTACTCTTTGCTAGGTAAAAAACTGGCTGGATGGCTGGGCCCAAAGAGTTGTGGTGAATGGAATTAAAGCCAGTTGGTGGCTGGTCACAGGTGGTGTTCCCCAGGGCTCAGTCTTGGGGCCAGTTCTGTTTAATATCTTTATCAATGATCTGGATGAGGGGATTGAGTGCCCCCTCAGCAAGTTTGCAGGTGACACCAAGTTGGGCAGGAGTGTTGATCTGCTTGTGGGTAGGAAGGCTCTACAGAGGGATCTGGGCAGGCTGGATCGATGGACCGAGGCCAATTGTATGAGTTTCAACAAAGCTAGGTGCTGGGTCCTGTATTTGGGTCACAACAATCCCATGCAACAGTACAGGCTTGGGGAAGAGTGGCTGGAAAGCTGCCCAGCAGAAAAGGACCTGGGGGTGCTGGTCGACAGCCGGCTGAACATGAGCCAGCAGTGTGCCCAGGTGGCCAAGAAGGCCAACAGCATCCTGGCTTGCATCAGGAATAGTGTGGCCAGCAGGACTACGGAAGTGATTGTCCCTCTGTACTCGGCGCTGGTGAAGCCGCACCTAGAATACTGTGTTCAGTTTTGGGCCCCTCAGTACAAGAAGGACATTGAGGTGCTGGAGCACATCCAAAGAAGAACAACGAAGTTGGTGAAGGGTCTAGAGCAAAAGTCATATGAGAAGCAGCTGAGGGAACTGGGGTTGTTTAGCCTGGAGAAAAGGACGTGGAGGGGAGACTTTCTCGCTCTCTACAACTACCTGAAAGAAGGTTGTAGCGAGGTGGGTGTTGGTCTCTTCTTCCAAGTAACAAGCAATAGTGCATGTGGAAATGGTCTCAAGTAGCGCCAGGGGAGGTTTAGATTGGATATTAGGAAAAATTTCTTCACCAAAAGGGTTGTCAAGCATTGGAACAGGCTGCCCAGGGAAGTGGTTGAATCACCATGCCTGAGGGTATTTAAAAGACATGTGGATGTGGTGCTTAGGGACATGGTTAACCTGGCAGTGCTAGGTTAACGGTTAGACTTGATGATTTTAAAGGTCTTTTCCAATCTAAATGATTCTATGATTCTACAATTCTATGAATTACAAAACTCCTGGATTTAAGGACAAGATTCCTGAACAATATGGACTGTATTGAAAGATAATCTCCAAAATAAAAACCGTAGGGATCTTTCTTTTTCAGAGCCTCACAGATGACAGTAAGGAACATTTGCATGGGCAAGAACATTGAGACCATGGAAGAGAAAACTAGAAGAAATTCTTTATGGGGAAAATTTGGCGCAACAAATTGACAATTTATGTCTGAGCTGGTATCTTAACTGACTTCTATTAATTGAGATACCCTTTAATAAGATCACTCAACTCAGTTATGGTCCTATTTTATAATTCAGGTTTCACATAAAAGCAGGAACCTATTAGTGGAGCAAGAATAGAATTATCATGTAACCAAGCTGCTACAAATATAGGAAAAGCCACAAACAGAGCTACAGATATAGAGAAAGATGAAACTGATATTACCCATCTTTATTGGCCAAGTAAGTGATTTCTATGGCACTTCCAGGGAGTTACGTCTATACATACATTGTAGGAGATCTACTGTGACTACATGGATTTTACTGCAAACAGGAAGAAAATATGAGAATTTTATTTGTCTTCACTAGTGTATGACCATTAAATATTTTTCTTCTGTGACACAGCTTGAGATGAGGGGACCCATAGAATTACGGCATCTGTCTGCACTAATATATTGAATGATGCCAAGGCATGGCCCTGACTTTGGAGCACAGCTCTCTGCTGTTCAGTTTTTACAATGCAATTTCCAAGCAGCGCATCATGGCTCTGAGCACAACCTCACCCCACTCCCAGGGTTTGGCTGCTGGTGCCCCAGCCCGGTGCTGATGTGGTGCAGCTGAGTCATCTGGGATCAGGCTACTGAGAAAGAGTGGGGTGAGAAGGGTCTTTCCTCTTGAGTATGGGGAACTCAAACACTCCTACACAGTCTCTGCCTGAGCTGCACACCAGAGTGCTACGCAAGGTCACCCACCTTGTTGACGCCAGTCTTGACTTCCCAGCTTGAACTTGGGCCTGCCTGGTTCACTGTGGACTTGCCTGGCCACTACTAGACTCCTGGCTGGCACCTGTTACCGTCCCCATCCTGGACCTGCTCTCCTGATTGGGTACCATTGGGACTGTGCCCCTCAGTGAGTTGTTGCCCTGCCAGCCTCCCTCAAACTCAGCTTCTGGCTCTCTGCCCTGCCCAACCTCACTGGTCTCTGACACAGGGTTTGGGAGTTAACATGAGTCAGATACCACTAACAACATGGCACGTGCATTAGACAACCTTAATCTGGAGTCTAAGGAATGTAATCACATGGATGAGGCCAGTCACCACCACCATTAAATTTATTAGTGTACATATATGCAGGGAGTCCTAGAGAGGTCTGATGATTCCTATCCTATACCATATGAAAGTTGGGACATGCAAGGGTCTGAACATGTTGTCAGGGCACACAGATTTGGCTCAGAGGGGACGTTTAATTGCTGTGGGTTGTCCCAGGGCTCTCCCAGGGGACGTAGAGCCAGGGCACGGAGAATGGACTGGGAAAGGGACATGGCAGGGGGTATTTGGTGCTGCAGTTGGAGGTAGTGGTATCAGGTTGCCCATGATGAGTTCAGGAGGCCAGGTGGGCTCACAGGGGTTGGGCAACGAATCACTGGGAGGGGAGGCACTCAGAGGTCAGTACCAGGCTGGTCCCTCAGGAGGTGTTAGAGAGGCAAGGCTCTAAACAGCTGTGGGTCAAGCTCCACGGTGCTCCATGCTCAGAGCTGGACATGGCAGGACCTGACTGTCAGGGCGCATTGTGGTCTGGAGGTGCCCCGGGGCCGGCGGAAGCGAGGAGCAGCAGGTGTTTCGGTGGAACAGGCAGGGCAGAGCCTGGCAGTCAGAGCCCATCCCATTGACCCAGCCAGCAGCAGGGCTGCCAGGGGGCACTGGGGCAGCCCCAGGCATCTTCTTGAGGACAGGGACAGGCTGAGGCTGCGCTGGGACTTGGGCCTGCAGGTGGGCCTGGCTCGATGGGGCCCATGGCTGGGCAGGGCAAGTCTGTGGACAGCTGGAGCCTGGCCCTGCGGTGGCATCGCTGGGGCAGGGACTGACGGCCCCAGGAGGCTAAAATGGGGTCCTGGGCTGTGGGTAGGGTGGAGGGAGCCCTGGAGGGGCTGGATAGGACAGCCAGGCCTCAGGTCCCTGTCACATATATATAATATCTACACTGCTATTAATTTGTGTAATGTATCGTAGGCAGTTCTCTAACAGACCATTTTTTTATTCTTTGCCTATTTTTTCTTCTTGCTAGAGAGCCCAGATTTCAGAGTAACCTTGTATGTGGATTTCTAAATGCTGTATCTGCGGCAGTGATACATTGTTTATCTTTTTTTTGAGCTGTAGTCCTGAGCACCCAGTCTCAAAAAATGTTTCTTAGCGCTAGTACAGTTTGCAAAATGCTTAGCCCCTGTTGGAAAAAGAACAAGCAGAAATTCATCAGGAAGTAAGTGGACGCTGTAGTAAGAGGAATGTCATCATAACAGAGAAAAATAGGAATAGACAACTGACACTGCAGATTAATTCATAACATCATAGAATCAATCACTGAGATGTGAAAAGTACCTTAGACAGGGCAGAGGTCAACACCAGTACATTAACACTTCTCTTAGTTGTTGATGATTTTCTTTCATAAAATAGCATGGGGGCTAGTGCTAAAAGAAGTTTACCTTACTCAGTATCTCAGCTCTTATATATTCAGATTCAGCTTTTGTTTTATAGGCATGTGTGTATGACTTTATTTAAATTCTGTATTCTAATATATTTTTCCATTTCCTTTCACATTGATATGTGGTTTATTAAAGATTTCTAGGAAATGTGTTCATTTTTGGTACCTTATTTTCTTCCAATACACCTGTGTTTCTGCTGGAAAAATAAACAGCAAGTTTCCGGTCCAGCAGAGTTTCATACCTCAGCAAATAATCTGCAATTAAATCATCCGGACAAATGAAATGAGCTCATACTCCTTGTGAAAAAGGTGGCTGAATCTCAACCTAACTGGCAGGTCATTCATCATTTTCAGGATTTTTACGAGTGAAGGGTTTTCCCTTTTCTGCTTCACAAAAATTGTATAATTATATCAGGTACTCTCAAGATCACATATTCTTGGACAATTAATATAAGAAGAGCAACTACAGATACTAATTATTTTCCCTTTAAAAACTGGCTTTTCTTCCTTTTATCTCTTCTTGTAGATAGGGGAGAATATGAAAGGTTTAAAAAAGAAAATCCCAAACTCATTTTATGACTCTGTTCTTTTTAAAAAATGGGTAGGAACCAGGAACAACAGAAATCAAAACACTCCTCTGATATTCAAAGAAAATCTGAAGATTTTGTGTGTGAGACATTTCTCAGTGAAATATAAATTTCAGTGTCTTAAAATTTTTCAGTCCAACTTCTTTTTGCTTTACTCAGTCAAGAATCTTAACCAACCTCATACCTTACTGTATTGATTTTTGTGATTTTCTACAAGGGCTCTCTCTTTTTTTGTTTCCATAGTCCACACTTCCTGTAAAGTTTTTTCACTCCAGCCTTCTGATTTTATGAAATCACCATATCAAAGAAGGAAAGAAAAAAGTTAACATATTTTTTAGTAAGTTTGAAAGAACAAACAGATTTCCAGGTATTGCTTGGATATTGCGGAAGTAAGTAATGAAAATTCAAGGAAAGTGTTGGGGATTTTAAAGAAGATTGGCATTTCTTGATTAAGACTGCTGCTGTCATAAAGGTATGTTGTATAAGTTTTGTGTTTATTTTTTCCTTATATGATCTTTTTACTTGTTTTAAAATTGTAAGAACAAATGGCACAGATATCTTTTTAAGGCATATCTACTTGTTATAATCAGTGAGTTACAAAAATATCTGAAATAACTCTCTGGATGAGGACTAACCACAATTACATAACACTCTATTCAGTCTAATTTCTCTTGCTCGTACTATATCGACAACAAATTGTATTGTGCTCGTCAAATTTGTTCTTATTGCTTGTGCAGTGCACAGCATGAATGAGGCTTGACATAATGGAATTCTGTTGGGACAATCTATTTCTTAAATTATTAATACTGACTGCTGAGATAATGAAGGGAGTGAAGAAGGAAGACAATGTGTTTGGTTTTATTTGGATATGAAAAAGATATTCTTCTCATCACCTGTATTTGTTTATTGTCATGTTGAAAACTTTAAGGAAATCCCAACTGTCTTGAAATAACTCCTGGTTATAGTATATCCATTTTAGGCAGGACTGAAATGGCTAATGTTTCATTAATTATTATTGTGCAGTCCTTCAAACCTGAACTACTCAGTTCTGTAATTTCAGTATTTACATTTGAGTGATATCTCAATGTTATCAGTGCAGATGGTTTGCATAACAATATTGCTGCTACCGTTCTCACTACCTCTGTTTTGACTTGTTTTCCTTTGTTTCTGTTATTTTGTTCTTCAGATATTTCTTTGAGGTATAATTTCAACTGTTCTTGTGCAATATGTGAAAACTCTCACCTGCTTGACATCTATGTCTGTAGTATTCATTTAGTGCATTTATACAGTCCAGAAAAGTAACTGCCTGAAAATACATTTCTCCTCTATTGTGCATACTTTGGGAAATGATGCAATGGTGATTTTAATAGCAGTTTATGAACATTATTCTAAGTTTGCTAAAGTGGACTCAAACCTTACATGCTGAGTATGAAAGATACAGCATTTGATGGTATATTTCTTCTTAATGTGTACAGTCTTGAGTGCTATGATGAGGTTGTCAATGATTTTCACTTTTGAACTGGTTTTCTCATTAACTCAATGCAAATGCAATGGAACCATTCTGCAAATCACAGCAATATTGTGTGAGCACTTCAAACACTCCAAACTCTGTCTTGCCCTTCCACATTTTTACCACCCTTTCCTGCACTCAGTATACAGCTATTATCTCCAGTGCTGTCACTTTACAAGAATAACAGTCTGAAAGATTGTCATAGATTCTGTGAGTTTTTCTGTGCCTTCATGGGATTAGTTTTATGCATGCTTCTATTCAAACTATGGCTACAGCTGAAATTTTAAAGGCTTTGATTTTGTTTGAAGAGATGTGAACACTGCTTTCTTTCAAATTCATGCCTACCCTTTCCACCAAAGAACTAACAATGGCACATCTATCTTATGCATTTAATTGACAGTGGCAGGTCTGAGGTTTCTTCTTGCCTGCTATAAAATAATAATGCAGAAAAGCCACACAGCCATCCATCAGGACAACATTTTTCTTCATATATTCAAGGGTCCAGAGCTAATATTTCAGAAGCCCACTGGTCATTGTAACCAAAGGTACTGTCCAAACTACTCCAAGATGGCTTTACATTTCACATTGCCTTGTAAACTCTTGATCCTGAAATCTGAAGTAAACTCTGGTTTTATTTCCATAAAGCTAATCTCTTGAATGGCACACTGAAGCATTTTGAGCTATTACATTAAAATACTGTAATTATATTATAACATTCAGTGTTAAAACGAAAAAAAACCCAAACCAACCTTTCGTAAAGGTTCCATAGAAGTTAATGTGCTAAACTTGTTGCTTGTAATTTCATCGCATAACACGATGATAATAGGAGTGAAGATTAAAAATAATGGATTTTTTTTTGATTGCTCTTTGCAAATTCCTTTGCTTTAATGTCTTACTTATGAGTTCAAATGATTTTGCTTTTCTGTAATTTTATCCATTTAACTGCCTCACTGTGCAGGTCACGTACAGAAGAAATTGAAGACTTCTACTTGTTTTAAATAAATTATCAGGTATCAATAGCCCTTTACTTTATCTCACTGAGTGACCCTGAAATTTTCCAGGGTTACTAAATTCCTACATGTAAGTCTTCACTTCAGTAGATTCTCACTGAATTAGGAAAAAATGGGAGAAAATTTAGTTTTTAAAAATCTGTGTGCTGGTTGGTCCAAAGGGACCAGCGGCAGGNTTGTGGACATTTTGTGGACATTATACAGGGGTGGTCCATAGACTAAGGGAATATCTGTGTATTATATCAAAGGATGGGAAGGGTGGTGGTGGGTAATGAGAATGTATTGGATAGTGTGGGACCTGAGCATGATGTAAATGGTATGGAAAAAGGGGTGGAAAATGTGCTGGTTTTGGCTGGGATAGGGTTAATTTTCTTCATAGTAGCTAGTATGGTGCTATGTTTTGGATTTGTGCTGGAAACAGTGTTGATAACACAGGGATGTTTTAGTTATTGCTGAGCAGTGCTTACACAGCGTCAAGGCCTTTTCTGCTTCCCACACCACCCCACCAGCGAGTAGGCTGGGGGTGCACAAGAAGCTGTGAGGGGGCACAGCCGGGACAGCTGAACACAAATGACCAAAAGGGATATTCCACACCGTATGACGTCATGCTCAGCATATAAAGCTGGGGGAAGAAGAAGGAAGGGGGGACATTTGGAGTGATGTCGTTTGTCTTCCCAAGTAACTGTTAACGCGTGATGGAGCCCTGCTTTCCTGGAGATGGCTGAACACCTGCCTGCTGATGGGAAGTAGTGAATGAATTCCTTTTTTTGCTTTTCTTGCGTGTGCAGCTTTTTCTTTACCTATTAAACTGTCTTTATCTCAGCCCACAAATTTTCTCACTTTTACTCTTCCGATTCTCTTCCCCATCCCACCACGGGGGAGTGAGTGAGCAGCTGTGTGGTGCTTAGTTGCCAGCTGGGTTTAAACCACGACAATCTGAAAGGAGGAAATGTTTCTCACTCAGGAAAGAAAAAAAGTAAATAATATTTACCTTAATAAAATCAGGCATTTTACTAAATTGAAAAAAAATGTAAGCAGTTCTTCAGATCTGCCATATTCATGTTGCATTTTACTTTCTCCATTTTTAATAACAACCTTTCAAGACTGAGTAGATTCTTACATCCTTTGACATAGCCTCCAATCCCCACTGTTGTCTCAGCCAGTCACTCCTGAATTCTCGTAATCATGTTCCCAAAAACTTTATCCTGACAGAGGGCAAATGTTCCAAAAAGCAGCTCAGTGAAGTACTGTGTAGTTTTTATGATAGTGTAGTTTTCACCAGCTCTACGTGTTCAGCCTGGTTAACTGGTGCAGGAGAAAAGCAAAATAATTCAGTTTTCTTCCATTTTATTTTATTCCATCCCATTCTACTGTAGAGACAGTTCCACACAAAGGAGTCATTGTCAGACAAAGAGTGACTTTATACCTGCCTGGTTTTGTTAGTGTTTGCTTTTCATCTCATAGCCAAGCTCTTCAGAGTATGCATGAAATTCTGTCTCCCTGCAAGTCAGTGAGAAAGCTCCCACTGACTTTACTGAAGTTACAATTTCACTGAAGGATTCAGGCTAGCACTTATCAGAAGACCTATAGCAGACTATAGCCCTAAACGCCTCCTTTGCTTGTGTTAGTACCCCAGAAAATCAGTCAGGCTGCCACAAATGGAGCAAGAAAGGTGTGTATAGTTTTTTCAGTAGCAGTAGTTGACGATCCCATCCCTTACCGACAACAGGAACAGCACAGCTGTCTCTTTGGAGCTCACCCTTTCTACTTCCTACATGTCTCTTTTCTGTAGCAAAAGAAACGGACCTCTGCCCCAGTCTCTCATCTTTCCAGTGAAAAAAAACCTCTATTAGGCCTAAACGAACATTCAGGGGCACAGACCTTTTTGGAGAGTAATCAAAACAGCCTGGCCAAAGAACAGAAAATACTTGTTTTCACTGCAGATCTTTGGTGGGGTTCAACCTGATTTTTTTTCCACCAAGGTGGGTGAAGGCAAGCTGTTCTATCACTATCAGGCTTTTCCATGTACGTTTTATGGAGTGTGATGTCTTCCTGAAGTGTATTTCCAATTTTTTTATCAAAATTAGACTTTGGCTCTCCTTTCATTTATTTCTTTGGATTTTAAAATATTTTAAAATAAAACAGTGTCATTTTATGTTTGTACAATGCCTATGCATCAGGCATTGTAAATACTAGTCCTACTGTCAGTAAGAAGAAAGTTTTCTTACTTTACAGATGTGTTTCTTTTTTCCACAACTAGAATGACACTGAACAGAAACTGTACTTAGAAGAGCTTGTCTCAGTCACAGGACTCATTTGCCACAGCCTGTATTTTAAATGATTCCTTAACCTCTAAAAATGACTGAGTTGAACCCCACACATAAGCACATTTAAATGTCATAACCTACTTATTAGTGGAAGGAACAGAAAGAGAAAAACAAATCCAAAGAAAGTCTAAGTGAAGATTGATTTTGTATACGCTTGCTCACATGTATCTTAGAGTTACAATGCCACAATTCAGAATAATTACTGAGGAGGAAAGAAAAGGACAGAGAGCTGAGCTGAACTCTGTGAAGTTCAAATGTGCAAACCCTCTCAGCTCCAGAAGTGAAGTGACATTCTCTGACTTGGGTGGGAATTTGCATAATGTGGGAAAGCTTGTTTCTTATCTACACATAGTTGTGCTTGCTCTGGAATGATCAATTTTCAAGGAGCATTTCAAAATATATGCAAAAAATGGCTGCTCTTGAATCTCTGTAATCCCATATCCATTTGGAACACACATCAGGGGACTGTTAAACCTCTGACTTGCTTATAACACTGCTTACATGCCAATGATCAACTTCTTAAATAGCTACCACAGACAAATAATTAAACATAAGTTTAGAAGAAACAGAAATCATTAGAGAAATCATCTCGATGATTGAGGGCAAATCATGTTTTGATACAAGGTCATACTGTGCAATTATGTGTTGCCAATGTCATGTTTGTTCAGAAAACACAGGTGTGCATCAGGCAAACAAAGCTATTTTAACAGTGTCTGTGTTTGTCTTTCTAGTAGTGTATTGATTTTTATATGTCCATGTGGATTCTGCAAAGAACCAAGAAGATTAAGCTGAAGATATGATCAGTAGCTGTAGGTATGTCAGAGACATGAGAGAGTCCTATTACTTATATCTTTTGTCTCACATTCTACCACAGCAATGCACATTGTGGGTTTGAAGAATGCCAAATAATGATGCAATTGGGTTTTCTTAACATTAAATATGAGTAGAATTTTACTGAATCCTTGAAAGATTTTTGGAAGTTAATACAGCTGCAAAATAACATTAAGAAAAGCTTGATTTGTTTTTTTGTGGTTTTTTTCTTTTTTCCTTTTCTTTTTTCTCCTCCCCCTCCTTCCAAATGAAAACCTGAATCTTCAAAGGGTCTAATTTTCCAAAAGGTGAGTAATCCATTTTCACTCCTTCTCTGTAAGTACCATATTAAGAAAAACTTAATCTTGGGCCAAGGAGGCTCTTAGGCATGAAGACACTTTACAATATTCTGTTCTATGATGTCTAAGTCATTGTAAGCTTAAGGCTTTGGTATTTCTCTAATGCAATTTCCTAGTTGTAAACTTGGGATAATATTTTACTTCTTCCAGTACAGCAGCATTATGAGAACAAATACATAAGAAAGGAAAGTTATTCTCATGCTTCAGTAATGAGAAGAATGTAATGCTGGCACAGGTGAGTCTGAGCTATGAATAATTTTACTGGAGGTAAGGTAAAGTTATGTACCAAGTATCACAAGACATCTGTATAATGATGCTTGAAAAAATATCCTCATGCAGATTCACTTATTTATGGTATGATTCAAAAGACTATAAAATAACATGCAACCATTTAACATCCACTTGAATTACTGTACACTGTGACTAATATTATTAAATAAAAACAAAAGCTTTTAATGAAATTTCTCACTTTTCCAATTCTTACTATTTCTATAGTAAAAATAAATTAACTATTATTAAGCTTTTTTTGTTCCCTGAGCATTTTCAGCTGCAGAATTTGGCTAAAAAAATTTAACTTTGAAACCACCTACGAAATGAAATAGACAAGAAAAGGCACTGACTGCTTTTTTTTCCCTGTCTTTGTACAATTGTCTTTGGCAAGGTGAAATAAGTGAAATGAATCATGTGCTGTCACCATTATTGAGCAAGTCCTGATGGCTTTAGCTTGAGGTTAAGGTTAGAAAATCTCTCTGAATATTACAGCTTTCTTTCTTTCTCTGCATCTCAGGCTGAAATATACTTTTTTAAAAATCTCTTTCTCCCCCCCTCCAAATCGATGCAATCAGATTTTGCTGAAAAAGTGAAAAATTATTTTCTTCAGCTTTTGTGTGTTTCTCTGAAAACAAACAAAAACTCTTGACATTTTCTTGAACTCTTGAGGTAAAATTCTGTATTATTTATCTAGGGGTTCTGTCTTCACATCTGAAAGCAGACTGTGCCTCATCTTTTTGCTGATGGTAGACTTATTTACTAATAAATATTACTGTGCTACTACCATACTGATACTACTTTTTTTTTCTGCACACAGTTTTGGTTTTGCACACACAGAAAAATATTCTGTTCATCTTTTTTTTTTTCCAAAGTATGACTGGAGCAGCTCTATACATTTCACAAAAATGATGCTACAGAAATTCAAAGTATTTGTAGTGTAACTATACTGGGATCAGATATGGTTGCCATAGGCAGGACTCAATCTATTCATTGTAAAATGAGGCTGAAAATAAACTCACATGCTGGCAAGCGCTGTGGTAAAATCTCAGGGCAGTCCCTGTTCATCAAGGACAGGAATTTATGTGTACATGTCACACCTCCTATTCAGTTTGGTTTGACAGGTTTGCTTTATGTAGAAACCTAACTACAGGGTAGGAAGAGTGATGTGGTTTGGGAACATGATGGGAGACACATCTGGACCTGAGAACCCATAAGCATCTACAATAATATGTAGTCAGAAGAGATTAAAAAGTAAATAAGCTGAGGAAGTTACATAAACTTTCTTCATGAAGTTAATTGAAAAGGGGCTGAAAATATCCACAATTTTAAAAGCAGAAAAGGAAAACAATTAAGGAAAGAAATAAATTGTGCAAAAAGTGACCTGTGGAAGTCATGTTCTCTCATGAAGATAAGAACAGAAACATTCCTACCTTTAATTTAAAATAAGGTTCTTAGTGACCTATATTCTGAGGAAGAGAATGATACAGCCATAAGTCAATGAATGGTTTGTTTACACATCTGTGAATAACTTAGAAGCATATGTTAGATGGGATTCAAGATTAGGCCGTTTAACTGTAATATAAATCTGTACATGTGCATTCAGATCAGTTGCTTAAACATAGGTGTCCAGTGCCATCTTCTTTACCTAAGACTGTTCCATGTATATTCCATCTGCCTTTCCAGAGAGGGCAGGTCTCCGGCAGTCGTGTGCCATATCTGCCAGACTTCTGCAGATCTCAGATGTCACTAAACATATATGTGTGGACACATTAATAAAGTCCCTAATCAGTAGAGGTAATGGAGCTTAAGAGCTATTCAGCTGACCAAATGAAGGTGCCTAATTTAGGGTGACATGAGCAGCTTTCAAGGTAACATTGATTGTACTGACTAAAGGCTTGATTTAGGTGCACACATATAGGCACTTTTGTACCATCTGAGATACAGAGAATCCAAGACAGATGCTTAGGGCTGGCAGATGAGATCTGCAGAGAATCCATATCTTTTGCACAAGACCTAAGGACATTTCAAAATGCATTGGTTTTCTGTCTATGGGCAAGTTAACACTGAATGCAGTGACCTTTATAGGTCCCTTCCAGCTTGACATATTCTATGATTCTATGAAATGTAGGTAGCTTGCATACATATCTACATAGAGAAATGTATGTGTGTGTGATTTTTTGACAAACTGAATCCCAACTGTCTTCCCTCTCAGTTCACGTACACGGGCTCCCAGCTTAAAGGTGGGCTCACCATCCCACTTCCTCATGTCCTCCCCCTGGTCACGCAGGAAGAACCAGAGTGTGCCACCTGGCATGCGCCTGGGGCTCCCTTTCCCTCTGGCTGGGGCAGGAGAGGACTGATTTCTTGGGGCGCCCCTGACAGCCAGGGCACTGGCCCGTAGGGATGAGGAGGTACAGAGATTTTCTTCAAAGTTTTGGAGCCAAGAAGACACTCTCTCCACAGTTGGTGTATCCATGTCCGGGTAATACATCGCTGCCAAGCTGTTCGAATATGATGCTGGGGCACTTTGAATCACCTTCCTCCACATGGTCCATGTCCACAGGACATCCTCTGGATCTTTGGAGACCTCATCATTGTCTAGATCACTGTAGATGATTTCCAG
>WAAD01024164.1:38441-53635 GCA_013389945.1 Fregata magnificens | reverse complement strand
CCCCAGCCCACAGCGGGGTGGGGGGGGAAATGCTGGGGGTGGGGGGAGAGAGAGAGAGAGAGAGAGACAGACAGACAGACAGACAGACAGCCCCGGGGCTGGGCAGGCACCGCCCGGCCACAGCCAAACACTGGTGCCGCCTCCAGCCCCCAGCACAAAGCACAGCGGGCTGGCGTGGGGAAACCAGCTCCCCCTCAGCCAGACCCAGTACATCTTGTCATAAAGGATGTTCACATGAGAAATTCTTGCTACACTTTTAGATAAAGGCAAGGCCATGCAGGTGGTGTAATTGCCAGTACCAAGTGGGAGATGCCTGGAGGCTCCCTGTTCTAATTTTATCCTGTGACCAAGAGATCCGTGCACCCCAACACAGCCTGAAGGCCATGCTGGACATGCACCACAGCGCAGCAGAGGCTTGCACCTACTCAGGTTAACTGTATTGTGGATCACTAATTCCTCAATGTATAGCAGCTTCCTGGTCAGGATTATTACGGTGACTTAAAGTATTTTGGAAAGTAAGATCATCTAAAAATCTCCAAGATTTATCCTCTAGGTATATTTAAACTTTAGAGAAAAATATGAAAAAACTATAAACAGCATCATGCTTTAGTCAGTGTAACTGAGTCTGAGTATCCCCCAAGGACAAAATTAGCATACGCAAATAAAATGGACTTAGAACCTTTCTGAAATGCCCCCTGCCTAAACGCAGTTTAATTCACATGAGCTGTGAAAGGAGAACCCTTTGACAAGGAAAAATATTATGATAGTCTTATGAAGGTAAATACAAAAAGTCCATTCTCTCCACTGTCATTCACCATAATTGTATTGCTGTCTGGATACTTTGACTGAATACTGCAAGTTCAGTAAAGATGGCAGGATCTCATTCTAAATTTCAGTAAAACTCCCATAAAAAAAGGAGACATGCATGCAGGATTTAGTTTTATAGTAAGAAAATCCAATAACTAACTTATACCTTTATCTACAGGATAAAAGTGATATGAAAAAGGACAGATTTTTAGCCTGGATAAAAGTATCAGTGTAGCAGTCTGAATGTGTACATAACTGTCACTATACTCCTTGTTATTTTGCAAAAAACCTCAGTGGTATATTAGCCACACAACAGGGGTTGCTAAGAAACTAGGAAGCAACCCTTTGACAATAATGGAAGCTTGCTTGTAACCACCAGAAAAGAACACTGAAGGTTTTAGTAAAGAATAAGGGAAGGTAAAGAAAACTTATAGTCTAATTTTTCCTTTTTTCTTAGAAAAAATACACTTATTTTAGGTTTCATACTTACACCTTGTCTTTTAAGTCAATCCTCATTTTAATTTGTTTCAGTGTTAACAAGATTTTTTCATTAAGTGTTGTCTAACATGGAGTAGCCATATACTTCTCTCCATTAAAGGTTATTTATTTAAAAGGAGGATTTCTATCCTGTATATACAGACAGCCACCAAACAATCTATTTAAGAAGTGAAGACTTTTGCTTTGATTGATGTATCCCAGCACATTGATACACTTCTCTGCATCCAAGAAAAATAAAAAAAAATATACCTTTTTTTAACTTTGGTTCTAACTGGAACTATAATAGGACATTTATGTGTGACTAATAATGCATTGTGGTTTTATTTCTTAAAGAATACATAAGCAATTTTTTTTTAAGAAAAAATCTTCAGTTATATGTATTTGCTTACATGTATTTGTTTTTATTTTCTACAGGGTTGGATAATATTTCTGTTGCACATAAACACAAGTATGGCAGCTATGTTTTAAAATATTGATAGACATGTTATCCGCGTACTTTATTGCAAGATGGAGTCCTAATGAGCTATTAGACCACTGTGCTGTTTGCTCAGTGGGCTGAGAAAATATACTTGACTTATTTCCCCCTATTTTAATATTTGTGTAAACTTTTGTTTTCTAGGTTGAAAAGCTTTCCTAAGGAAAAAAAAAAAAAAAATTAAAAAAAAGTGAAAATGAATGAATAGTTTTCTGTTAGGAGCTATAGAACACTGAATTTCAGCATATATAATGAAAATGTTACAGAAGCTCAACATCAGTATGACAAACATTTCTTTTTATTTTTTTTGCGAATTTTCTGCTACTTCCAAGAGTTCTGTGTTCATGGGCTGATATAACATCATCCATTCATAGTGAGAGCTTGGGTTTATGGATTTTGTGAGGGTCAGGAGACCAGAAACACCTGTGTTCTTATCTGTCTTTGCCAATAAAGTTGTGTGGCCCTCAGCCAGTTTACTATTTCACATCTCAATTTCAGCATCTGAAAAATGGGATTAATAATAGCTACGTACCTCACAAGGCTGTAGTGGCATTCATTAGCCTATCTTTAAATACTTCGTTGAACATTTAGTTTAGGAGATGGAGCTGTGTGGTTTCACTTCATGCTAATTGCAGAAGGTCCTCTGTAGAAGTAGCTGATATATTTCTAAGCAGAATAGTATCCTTGAAAGTCTGTGAATGCCGACTCTGTTGACAAGGTAACCTACTCACCCTAATGTCATGGGAGAATTTTGGTGGGAAAGATGCAAAAAGAGAACCATAAGACTCTGTGACATATAATTTTAAATTTATTTATTAAACCAGATGGGTAAAGTTTTCTATTCCGTGGCACACACATTTCACACTCCCACAGATCAAGGTCCAGCTCCTCCAGTCTACCCTCGGTCCACAGAGCACTTGCCTCAACTGCTTGACCTGTCCAAGTCCTGTCTGATGGCCTGGCCCCTACACAGAAGGACTCGGTCTTTGACATGAGTCAGATGTCCGTGGATGGGTTCCCTCCAGGAGCTGTTGCCTTAATGATCTATTACTTTCTATATTAGATTGTAGCATGCACTGCCAATGGCCTCACTAATCATGTAGCACTGGCTCGGTTTCTTTTACCTTTTTTGTCTCTAAGGCCGCTTTAATGATTGTCACCATGATTTCTACTACCCTCTGTGTCCTTCCCCAAATTTGTTATAAGAAATTTGATCTTAGCAACAGTTACATAAAAAAGTTAATCTTATGCTTCTTCGTTTTTCAGCTCATATTAGATTAATCCAGTCAGTTAAATCTGGGCAGATATAGTCAAGGTCTCATTTATTTAAGCAGTGCTTTCAGGTAGGCTTTACCCTTGGCAAGTTGCTTGTAAGTGTAAATACATGTCTAATGCTTCTTCATTCAAATTACAGAGATGTTTAGCTAATTATCTTGTGAGGGCATAACTAGCTACCTTTATGATATCATACCTGTGCCTGAGTGCTTTTCAGCTGCAGATCATGGTCACCTAAATTTACCATTTTATGAGGGAAAAGGCAACTTGTGATACACATGCTTAAGCTCCTACTATAGACAATGGAAATCCAGAATGGGATGCAGTTGCCTAAATATAGGTATCTCTTTCATTTTAAGCCCCCAAGACGTCCTCCCCTAGCTGCCATCTAGACAAATGCTTCCTTAAGGGAGCTTCCTAAGGTCTTCCTTAGGTCTGCTATGGCATCTCAAATATTAGCCTTTTGTGAGGAAGTGAGTCATGTCCCAAATCAATAGTCAGTAGAAGCTGAAGAGCATTTCTGCTTTGCTTAAATTTGGCATCCAGATCTGGCCAGCAGAATAGTTCTCCATACTCCACTGACTGTATTAACTCAAATAAATGAGACAGAATAGCTTAGGGTGATCTCAAATTGTATGGCTTCTATGCTTAGAAAATTGAAATATAGATTCTTATTTTCAGCTCAATAAGAAAGTAAGGCCTATATGTTGATTACTTTTTCTAGTGATTAAAGTATTTTCTGTAACATGTTAAGTAGAAAGTAGAGCCAAATTTCTGTACTTTTGTACTTCCAACAAATGCAGTTTTCTGTTTCCAAACTGAGAGTGCTACACAATTAGCAAGTTGTGGGGGAGGGGAAGGTTGGTTTTTGGTTTGGTATTTTTTATCAATTTAGCAATGTTGCTACTGTCACTGGCCTCTCAATATTCATTTTTTCTGTCTACTTGTCTGAGGAAATTAGCAACTTTTATTTCAGAAGCAGATACACAACATATATTCTTACTGTGGCATCTGGGACAACTCACATGCATAGTATTAGGTATTTTTAAGTATACCATCTAACCAGAAATTATGTCTATTCAAGTTGATTACAATAAAGATGATTGACCTTATAAAGGTCAATTTCAACTTAGCTTAGAACAAAAGTTTTAGTTTTGGTAATGCTAAACCAGATCAAAGTTTCCTCAGTTATTTCCCCACTTTCACAGAACTCAGTATTTCAGCTCTCCCAAAGTCATCGGAAGGACTTTTTATTGCTTAAAATAGTGGAGGATCATCACTGATGTCCACTAATGCAATTCGCATGTATCCACAGAAAGCCAGGAGTGTCCGTCCCAGATGTGAGACTTTAAACTGAACTGAGAGGGGGTTAATGCGATCCAAACACTGCTTCACGAAGAAATAACATTGAACTTTGGAGTTTCAACTGATGTTGAAAGCTCGAGTGATATTAACTGTAAAGCAACATTTTACATTGCATTTGCAAGTGATAACGTCACTGGGGGGGCAGCCACATGAGCTGTTGTTGCAAAGCTCATATAAGAATAATTTCTACTGGAATTGTAAACAATCTGTTATTTTGTTTGAGAAAAGGTAGTTACCAGTGTAAAGCCTCTATCACAGTTCTAAATAATCTTGTCTAATATGGAGTTCTGATGCAGAAGTGTTTCCATCCATCTGTGCTATAGTCTTGACTTCATTTAAGATCTTTATTATTACTTAGACTAAAAGTTTAATCTCAAACCCAAGAAGCTATGTACAAGAATCTGTTTATTAGTTAAAGCAAAGCATGCACTGACAAAACTATTTGGCTTTATGCAGTTACCTTGCGTGCTTTTGCACAGTATTATGCTATTTTCTCACTGCACTGAACTAAAGAAACTGAAGGTGTCATATCAAGTACTCTGTTTAGCAAACAAAGGCCTTTCCATTTCGGTAGTTAGACTACTGTAGATGATCAGAACAAGAGAACTACAGAATCATCCAGATTGGAAGGGATGTCAGCAGGTCTCTAATCCAACTTCCACTCAAAGAAAAGTCAACACTGAATTCAGACCAGGTTGCTTAGGGCTTTATCCAGCTGAATTTTGAAAAGCTCCAAGGCCAGCGTTGTCACAGTTCTTCACCCACACATAGAACTTCAGCTCTTCCTGTTCATTTCCCAGGCTGTGTGCATTTGTGCACCTGCACTTCAGGTGGGCTACCTTCTAACCTGCTTTATCTTTCACAAGACCTCACTTATACCCATCAGCCTGCCCCATGTACCCTTGTCTTGCTTTCCCTCACTTAACTGCAAGCTCTTATCACCATTTGCTTATACAAACAGTTTAAAGCCTTCATCACCAGTCTGGCAAGTCCTGTTGGCAATAATGCTCATACCACACTTTGTCAAATAGATCTCATGTCTCACTGGTAGTCCTTATTCCTCAGAGATCCTGTCATAAAAATCAAAGCACTGCTTGTGACAACAACTACACGTCCACTTGTTATCTCTCAGGATGCATCCACTCCTCCCTGAGCCTTTCCCGTCATCCATAGGACCAAGGAGAAAACCTCCTCTGCCCTCACTGCTCTGTACTCACTCTTGATTGCTCCAGGTCTCCCTTGACAGTATTACTGATACACACATGGATGAGCAAAAAGTCTGAAGGCCACATGAGCCTTTTCTACCTCCATGCAACATCCTGGATCCAAGCCCCAGCATACGACAAACTTCCTGTGGCAGCAGTTCTGGCTGGCAGGTGGGTGCTTTCATCTCCTGCAGAACAGAGTCTCAAAACACTATTGCCTGCTGCTTCCTCTTGGTGCTAATGTTTGGTTCAGGCCCAGCTGGCTCTGAAGTCTACTTTAATGGAGTCTGTTCCCTTTCCTGGGCTATTAGTGCAGTGTACCAATTCTGTAAATAAAGATCTGAAGGCCGAGGAGCCTTTCTCTTGCTGCCAGAGAACACAAGTTCCCATACATCCCTGTCTTCGAGTGTCCATCCACATTCATTCAAGTGTAGTCTTTCATTGTCCCTCCTTCTTTGCATTCTGTAGCTCAGCCTCTTGCCTCTGCAGTCTCCATGATGATCACAAAAGCCTCCTACTCATCCTCTCTGATGCTACACAGTCTGATTGCCTCCCCTCACAGGTGAGGCCACAATCACTCTGACTCCACCCTGCCCCAGGTAAAGCAACAGACATGAGCCCTGTGGGGCAGCATCCTCCCTCTGACACTCTGTCTGACCCATGGCCTCCAATGTGCCAGGGTGCTTCCTCCAGTCAAGGCTGGGCACTGACCCTGGTGAGGACACCACCATTGCTATGCAGTCCCACCCTGTCTGGAGCACAGTTTCTGGATCCCCTTTGCACCCACTGCCAAGAAAAGTGCCCCCCAAACAGCCAAAGTCCTTGTTAGCCTGCCCTGCTTGGTGGGCACTGTGATCCCACTCACCTGCTAAACAGGTGTCCCCACTGCAGGGGAACAGTAGATCACTTGCTCATCAGCAGGCAGTTTAGCAAACAAAGAGAATATGAACACGGAGGGATCAGTTTCCTGGGTTTTGTGTGTTTTGTAATACAACTAACTAGGGAATTTCTTGATTGCCTTTTTTTTTCCGTGCTTTATCTTAACTTCAGAAATAGTTGAGCATATTGTTATTTATAACTAAAATGTCATAATCATAAAAAAGTTAATAATGACTAATTAGATAAAAAACATCAGGGGTGAAGTGTGTGCTTCACAAAATCAGAAGTACTGAATATTTTAAAGGACATAGAAAAGAGATTTGAGGGCTTCAAGGGAGCTTTTTTCCTCCATCAGTTTTATAGGATTATTGTGGCACAGTTTCAAATGATGACTAAAGTAAATCTTCCTGCCAGCATATGATTTCCTGGCAAATTAATTATTGTTCTTGTTGATCATAGGTGAGGTAGGTAGGAATGTCTATTTTTAATTTTCCTGGAATCTCAAATTTTATGACCCTGTTTTCCACTGCTTAGAATTTTGCCAAGTTTCAAACATTTGGGATGAAATAGTCCATGTATGCAGTCTCCTGCTAAATACTTGAGAAAGTTTCAGTTAAACTCCCCAAACATTTTTTCAGAATGTGGTAGGGAGGGAAAAATAGTAGGTTGCCAACACAAAAAAAAAAAAAAAAAAAAAGGTGAAAAAAATCTCTTGAAGCTCCAACACTTTTTGATGTCTTGAAAAGCATGAATGTCTTCCCTTTTAATTTCCCAAGGTGGTCACCTTGATATCCTTAACATGCTTTTTATTGCTTAGTTAATAACATCAAAGTATAAGAACTAGAAAAATCTCTCTCTGTATATTCAGGCATTTTTTAGAATTCTACAGCTAAATTCTGAAATTGTAAACTGCATTGGACACCTGCTACTTTTTGATTGACCTGTGCATATACCTTTCTCTCTGAGAGTGACCGAGCACTTGCTATCCCAGCAATTCAAGCAGTGAGGAAAATTTTCCTTAAATCATTCATTCTGACTGGACCATTTAAGTCAGGAAGTAGGGGGGTGGGGTGGGTGGGTTAATGCTCTTTCTGTTTCCCCTACTAACATCCAGAGACAAAAAAGAAGGAGAATGAAAAAAATTCTTAAATAAATCCAAAGAGAAAGGAGGGAGTGAGATAGGTGTTACATCATTCAGAAATTTGACTGGAGGACTGAAGTTTACATTCAGTGAATTTTGTTTTCTACTGCATAGCTGGAGTCTTTTATATTTTAACTTTGATACAGGACAATGCTGAAACATGTGTTTTAATTCATATATTTCCAGAAAGGTTGCTGAGAATACTTTGTTGCTTTAAATTTAAAAAAGCAATTAAAAAACAAACAAAAAAAGTCCCTGTTCAATGTGTTTTAGGATGGGGTCTCCTATTTCCCTGGGAAGACCTAACATGAAATATGGCATTTATTTATTTATTTACTTACTTATATTTTCATTATTTAAATTAAAAGAATACATAATGTATATGTTTGATTTGGCATAAACATAGGTTTTATACATTGTACACACACAAATACTTGTAACTTCCTCACAAAAGGATGTGTAAAGCAGAAAATATAAGTTGTCCTTTATTTAGTGTTTCCAGCAATGTTAAGATTTTTTTAGATAAGTCAAGTAAGGTGATGTGTAGCTTCTACAATCTTCAGCATAATCTGATCAGTGTAATATTAGGAACATTAATCAAGAAGAAATCTTAAAAGAAAAATAATTTTTTTCCTGTAGTTTTTTTTCTGTAGTAAATAATGTATGGACTCCTCTCCAGATGGTATCAAGCAAAGCACTTTTGATGATCTTCTAAATTACATAATTCAAAAGTACTATTTTGTGCAGAATAGGAATTCTGTTCTTGACAGACTATAACTCATGAATTTGTTGCTGTGAAGGAAAACAGAATACTGATAAAGAAACCAATATTCAGTTTGCCTAGGTTATCTCAAAGGGAACATATGGTTTAATGAAGTTTGAAATGATTAGGCCTTCATAATGATTATTATGGGACTCCATGATTTATAGGGTTAAACAATATTCTCATCATTACGCTTTACAAGGGTTAAAACCGAATGAAAATTCCTTTCTGAGATTATCTATTTAAAATGGTACAATTAAAGCACTATGGAATTTTAGATGCTAGTGTAGCGCCTCAAACTTCCTGCGTCAGTCAAACCAGAATAATTTTTTTTTCCTTTCTTTATCACACATATCATGAAAATACACTGCGTCAACTATGTGTTCTTAAGCATAGAAATGTACAAAGGATCAACAGCTGCTGACAAGAACAAGAAAGCTGAATATGAGCATGTCTAACTGCCTTTTTTCAGAGCCCTGAGAGTACTCTTCATTCATATTGTGAAATTTAACAAGGGACAATAAGTACTAAAATTTTGCTCAACAGACTGAAATAAGGTTTGTGCTTAACCTGCTGTGTTCTGTCTTTGAACAGTAAAAGCTCATATCTTCCAGGTGAGATGTGACAGCAAAGTTCACTGTGTTCAATAAAGATCAAACTGGTATACTTTCAAGAGGCAAAGTTCCAGACTGAGGGGGGGTCAAAGTTTGCTGTGAACCAGTAATATAGATTAGGGTTAATGTTCTTTTGGCATCTTTGAGACCCTGCTTGGCTTCTACTGAAATCAATGGAAAAATCCCGATTGACATGATGCAGCCTTGAGCTCTTAGATTCTTGCTCCATTTTGTAAAGTAGGTAATAGCATTGTAGAAAAGGTCAATCATATACGTTTTACTCATGCAGCCAGTGAATTTGCAAGTGAATGTAATTATTTGCATAGCAAGGATTTCTCAGATGAGTAATGCTTTGAAGATCAGATTCCACACTGTAAAATATTTCATGATACCTAAAGATAAAAAGATAAAAAAATCCATATCAGGGCTTCTTTTTAAAAATGAATGCATTTATAATTCCTAAATGTAAAAGATGCCTCTGCAACACCAACAGGTGAGAGTTTAGTGTTACAGTTCATCGTAAGTGCCACTCCTTATTTAGATTTTTGATAGGGAAAAGTTGAACGATTTACCATCTTTGATTTTTCATTCTAAAAGGCATATTCAATTAATGTTTATTCATTTGTTATAAGTTAACTAGTGAAAGAGAGACTTAAATACTGCAATACTGTATATTATAGTGTAGATAAACTTATAATATTGGGTAAAAGCACTGTACAACTGTTTTTTGCAACTTTTTTTTTTTCTAGTGCTGAGAAAATTTTCATAGCCATTTTATAGAGGTAGGGCTCAGATTCCTAAATCTGAACACACCTGAGCTTGTGGTTTGTAATACAAGTTATTAAAATATTACTGTGATAACCATGACACTGAAACATGAATATAAAGGATAAGGATTTCAAATTTGTCCTACTTTTGCCACAAANGGATTTCTCCTCCGTAACCTAAGAAGAGAACTTCCTATGAGTATTATGCAGGATGACTGTATTCTATTTATTCTGTTGTTTTTCTAGTATAACTTCAGGATAGCATAAGGTAAAGAATGGAAACAAATAGCATATAAACTCTCCTTCAGAATACTTGTAAAGATAACCTCAAACACTTTCTTTCTACCTTCACCTTTCTTTATAATGACAAATATATGATAGCAGAGTTTAAAAAAAAAAAGCCTGTTTCAGATCCTTTCAAAAGCTGAAGACAGCCAGAAATATCAGAAAGATTCCTGTGTTGCAAAGAGAGGGGCAAAGTGCAGCTGCATGAGCAAATAATACTTTTTCCTTTAAAAATCATTTAAATGCATCAGCTATTTGAATCACTCTAAAGACACGATCCTCAAACAACCAAAAGAGGGAATGACTTTATTTTGATGGTCATAGTTTATTTGGGGTTTTTTTCAATATTTTGATCATTATGGTTTTGTATTATTTTGCACTATAAGCTTTTTAAATTAATTTTAATAATTAATTATGTGTTAATCCAGGTTACGGTAAATAAAATGCATAACAGAGCAATTTTTTTTTCTTCCCAGGAAAAAAAAAATGACTTATTGTCTCTAGGAATGGTTGACCTTTTTAAACAAGAGATTTTGAAGATAACCAAATTAACCCTTCCAAAGAGCTGAATCATTAAAATTTAAACATATCNATGAATATAAAGGATAAGGATTTCAAATTTGTCCTACTTTTGCCACAAACTCAAAACTCAGAACACAAATTTATAACTGTAATAAACTATATGGGAAAATAAGCAGTGGTTAATGTTTATTTCTAAAGTACAGAAGAATTAAGAATGTACAAAACATTATGAAGAGAAACAAAAAATATAAAAAAAGCTCTGGTTCAAACTCAATTTCTTAAACATCTTAAGCATTCCTAAAAATTCTTAAGCAATATAATAATTCATAGGAAATGCCAGAGTGAAGACAGGAACGACATCACCTTCTTGGAGAAATTGNTACCTTCACCTTTCTTTATAATGACAAATATATGATAGCAGAGTTTAAAAAAAAAAAGCCTGTTTCAGATCCTTTCAAAAGCTGAAGACAGCCAGAAATATCAGAAAGATTCCTGTGTTGCAAAGAGAGGGGCAAAGTGCAGCTGCATGAGCAAATAATACTTTTTCCTTTAAAAATCATTTAAATGCATCAGCTATTTGAATCACTCTAAAGACACGATCCTCAAACAACCAAAAGAGGGAATGACTTTATTTTGATGGTCATAGTTTATTTGGGGGTTTTTTCAATATTTTGATCATTATGGTTTTGTATTATTTTGCACTATAAGCTTTTTAAATTAATTTTAATAATTAATTATGTGTTAATCCAGGTTACGGTAAATAAAATGCATAACAGAGCAATTTTTTTTTCTTCCCAGGAAAAAAAAAATGACTTATTGTCTCTAGGAATGGTTGACCTTTTTAAACAAGAGATTTTGAAGATAACCAAATTAACCCTTCCAAAGAGCTGAATCATTAAAATTTAAACATATCCTGAACATCATTATCTAATTCGTTCCAAAAGTGAAAAATGTAAAATAGGTGTAGTATACTGTTGACTTAACCAAAATTAGATGAATTTTTTGAATTTAAGTAAAAAATTCAGTAAGTACCCACAAACACTTTAAATAATTTCATTTTGAAAAGAAATGTGAAATTATTATTTATCTCAGTTTTCAGTCCAGAATACATTTTAACAACATAAAGGCTGTTTCTTTACCTAGACATAGAATTTAAAAGAATAAAAAGTAGGGGAAAATTATAAATTATCATATACAAATCTGAATTTTTATTTTAACTTGGAGATAATTGATATATGATGTCTTAGTTTTACCCTTTCCTTGTTTATTTCACATAAATTTTTATAACACAAGATAATAAGAGGAAGGCAGACACAACATCATAAAAAACTGCACATTAACGTTCAGCATTTTCAGTTACTGCTTTCAAGTCGTTGAAATGTGATGGTGAATATTCTATTAAGGCCGTATATAAAAAAAATACAAACCAAGCAGTATGCCTATTTACCTACTGAAAGAACAAATCACATAAAACCAGTGTAAAAAAAGATTTTTATCCACATTTTATAGGAAGGCCATTAAGACTCATAGATGAATATGTTACTAGGGAAAAACAATGGCCTTTACAAATAAAAGTAGAAAATAAATTCGTGATGGAGTTCCATGATAATTTATGTTGGATGTGTATGGTATCAGACCACCTATCAGTATAAACTTAACATGAATCGTATTTAGACATAGAATGTTATTTTTTGCTGAAGAAACCAAAGAAAATAATATCAGTGTTGTGTGGAAACACTATTCCTGATCTGGCATACAATTAAGTTGGTGTGGATTGATAGTAACTGATCTGGCATCTACCAGCCTGTGATGATCCCTTTGAACATGTGGTAACAAATTTGAATGATAAAGGTGAACGGGTACTTGTTCTGTGTATAACACAGACACAGCATTTTTGGTCGTGTTCGAAGAACAGATTTATTATCTCATGGAAATCTGACTTAAAAGTTTGAAAAGACAGTTAAATACGAGATGGTTAGAATGGCTTAATGAGGTATAGCCTATGAGACACACATATTGACGATGATATTGATGTTCCTTGCCACTCCAAATAAAAATACAATTGCTTAAATCTCTCTTGTTGAAGAAAACTGAACTGTACACAAATTCAGATACATAAGCTTGCTGTCTTTCATTAGGTCACTGTATCTCATTTTTATGACCTGACCTGTCCTTATCTTTAGCCAAATAATTGGAACAGCAAAAAAAAAAGAAAAAGATGGTGTCAAACCCACCTTCAGAAGAATCTTCTTCCTCACTCCTTTTCATGTCAAAGTGCAAGAGAGAGTTTCAGACCTGAAGCATAATGTTAATGTTTAACTTAGTTCTTTTCATAACTGAGGGAATATTAGTCAGGATACTCTATGGTTTGTAGGTAAAGCAGAAGCCTCCTGCACTCCTAAATTGGAAGCATACCAAGCAAAATCTAATAGTAGCTTCTTGTGATCCCCGAGATAAGCCTGCCAATTTAGTATAACTGGAGAAGCATTTTTGCACCCAGTGGCCCCATAAAAAATAGGATTGCCATTGCTAATGAAAGGCCACAGGCCTTGTACTCACTGTCCCTCATGCTGACTGTGCAAGGCCCCAGTCCTGGCCAGCTGTTATCAACTTATTATGAGAACCGGCTGTGTGAGCTTGGTACCGCATGTCTCTTGCTATAATGTGAAGTTTAAGAGTCAGATAATGGCAAAGACTTTGCAAATATGACACAGGTCAAAAGCAGAGGCTCCAGAACCATAAACAGCCCAGTGACAGTCAAGTGCTGGTCACTGAACAAGCTCAACATCAAGAGATGGGAAAAGACAGCTTTTGCTTTAAGGAAAGAAGTAGCAGCTAAGTAAGGGGGAAAAGGAAAAGAAATAAATAAAAACAACAACAAGTGAAGGAACAGGATAGGGAACCTGCTGGGACTGACAAAGCAATCTCCATCTCACCATACCAAGCATGGTGCCAAAGGCTGTCTAATAAAAGGACGAGATCCTAAATTATGGTGTGAGGAAAAGAGACACATATTTTTGTTCTGGCTTCTCTCCCTGAAGGGCTCTTTAGCCTGGCCGTGTCAATGACTAATACCGTCAAGGACCATAGTGGTCAGCACTATCTGTGTGGCATCAGCTGTGAACATTGTATTTTCAAAGATAATGTAGGATGGCATTGCTAAGGACTGATGACTTTAAATATGCAATGATAAAAACTAACCATTGGCAATGTGTGTTGCTAATGAATTTTAGTGTAGTAAAGTTACGTTTTGAAGTCTGAAACTGGTTTGATTTATTACTTTTCAACATTCCCCTCACAACAATCTCTAATTCTCTGACATACATATACACGCACTCAATTGCAACAGTTATATCTATAATTGATCTTGTTTCTAATTAACTTCTCTTTTATACAATTTGGGTCAACATCTATGTCATAGTTTTGGATATTATTTTACATTCAGGATCTTGCTATGTGTAAAAAAAGGACTGCTGTGAATTGTCTTTGCAGTCTGTGATTTCTGTTATCAACCTGTGTCTCTATCCTTCCACACTACATTTCAATCTGAGACCACAGACAGTTCACTCCACACTTAGTATTGCCATAAACTAGGGCTAAACCAAAATAAATTTAGGATATATTCACTTCATTGTTAGGCAATTGCTATTATGGCTAAAACAAGATAAAATCATCTCAGGCCAAGACAAGACCATATTAATGGGGTTTTTTGGTAGGTTAAAGAAATGTGTGCAGCCTTTGATTAGTAATGGCAAAATTCAAATTTATTTACCAAAATCATGCAGTCCATTTTCATAGTTAATATCTTAACCTCTAATCAGACAGTGAATCTGAAATATCATCAGCATGGGAAAGTTTTTAGAGCACTTTGTCAATGCTAGGTATACAGGTGGATGTGAAAATGGCTCTCTAAGATAAATATTCTTCAGTAGTTATATGTCTCAATTTCAATTTGCCATATATAATTTGCTTGTTAAAATGGAATATGCATAATGTATTTCCAGACAAAATGATTGAGCTTTCCTATTTATCTACTTTCGCTTTTCCTTGCTTCAATACATAATCAGGTTGACATGTTATTAATAAGATGGTATGATGTGTTTATTTCTAGTAGAAGAGGGTGAATACCAAAGACTCTGCTACTTTTTCATGTTGCATCTTCAGTTCCTGCATTGCACTTGACAAAGTAGTTCTAAGTTTAAGAGCGTGCACAGAGATACATTAGCCCCAGACAGGGGAGGGAGATATCTACGTTATGCTTAAATCCACGTGGGTACCTAACCCCATTAAATCTTTTTAGAGGATCGTCTTTGCACTATTTTCTGTATTTTGAAAAATGTGAAGGGAATATTTATCTTAGAGAGCCATTTTCACATCCACCNTGTTTTTCCAAGATTTTTTCCTCATCTTCATTCTCAAGTGTCCTTTTCTTAATTTTCTTCTCTGCATTAACATGATGTGAATTTTTCTTTATGGATAACTTCAGTGTTGGTTCCATAATTTTTATTTATATATAAAAATATATAAATAGAAATAATTCTCTCTGGCATTTACTTAAACCCTCTAAATATGTTGTAATTTGCTTGTGTGTCATCTTC
>WAAD01024164.1:0-38062 GCA_013389945.1 Fregata magnificens | reverse complement strand
TGAAAAATGTGAAGGGAATATTTATTTTTATACATGGAAATTACCATGCATACATGAATTTAAAATAAATATATCAATCATCTTATTGTGGTGAAGCATATGGCAGGATGAAAAGAATAACTGCATGGAGTAAGTATACCCCTAGGTTGATTTTTTCCCCATATTAATGTTTTTCCAAGATTTTTTCCTCATCTTCATTCTCAAGTGTCCTTTTCTTAATTTTCTTCTCTGCATTAACATGATGTGAATTTTTCTTTATGGATAACTTCAGTGTTGGTTCCATAATTTTTATTTATATATAAAAATATATAAATAGAAATAATTCTCTCTGGCATTTACTTAAACCCTCTAAATATGTTGTAATTTGCTTGTGTGTCATCTTCTCAATCACTAACACATTAAATTATGCAATGTGGGTGCTTTAACCTTAGCTCATCAATCTTTCCTTCTAGTATCTTAATAATTTTTGTTGGTTAGAAGTCTGAATTTTACTTTTCTTTAACATGGGGTGGGATTGCAGATTGCACAAATCTATATTTAATGATTGGATACAGCTCCAGATTGTAGACAACTAAATTTAGGTATTTACAATCTGGATCTGAATCCTATTTCAGTTTTGGGTGAGTACGCTGAAGATCAAAATATGACCGTGCATGATTTCTGAGGTTGTGTTTAGCTTCTAAGACTTGCTCTCTTATTAGGGAAGGGAGTAGGAAGGAATAAATCTAGTTCTTGAACTATACCCTTCTCACACCAAAATCAGCAGATCCTTAAGATGTGTTTACAATTCATTAATGCCAAGTATCAATGTGTCAAAGAGCTAGAGCTAATAGCAGAAACCAATTAGTTGAGTTCTGCATGGATTAATTTACTTGGTTTACCTGGTTATTTTGAGTAAGATGCAATGACACTGCACATAAATTCACACAGTATTTCTGTCTTCTTCCTTGTAGTGCCTATGGTACCTACGTTAGGAGTATGGTCATAGATACAAAAGACACAGTCTGGGGAGGAATTTCCTGTGTAAAATCAGTCCTGATCCATAGACCTGCCTATCTATCCTCCTTTCAGGGGATTTAGCCAGTGGGTTTAATGGAACAGACCGTCATCACATGTTCAGGTAGCCTTGTGTCAAGCATGAAGTGGTACAATCACAGCCATTTCCATTAAAAAGCCTAAATGCGGGAAATGGATTATGCTGTTCATTGGACCTTTTATCTTGAAAGTAGGGGGTCAGGTTCAGTGATTTTTTAGCCAAAACAATCTTTTAACTTCTAGTACCATATCTGGCCTTCAAATATTCTGAGTGAAGTCCTTTTTCTCCACTTTTACTGCTGAGTAGCCAGATGACTGGCTGCAGCTAAGAATCACGGAGTGGCAGGTGCAGAAGTAGAACAAGTGAAAATCATCATGACCCTCCTATCTAGCAGCTCCATCAGCTGGGAGAAGACAGAGTAAGGTTCTTTTCCCTGGTTTATCCCAATTTTTCTTTTGTTTTTAAAGTAACATACATAAGTACAGCTGTGAGCAGGACTCAGACCCTTTCATCTTCTTGCCAAGAGATCTAACCACTTAGAGTATGTACTACAATTATACACCTTGCCTAAATATCTTTTACTAGATACTTTTACCAGAGGTAGTATTTTTGGACAAATGAACTCTTTTGCAAAGCTCTATGATAGTCCTTATGAATACTTATATTATTATTATTACATATTAGATAATTTATTATTAAATATATCTAATAATAAATTCTTACTAAAATAATAATAATTATTGTTATTCTTATTATTATTATGGCTCCAATTTCCCCCATACTTTTTCCACCACATAAGACACTAAATCTATTGTCTATTGTCTCCCCTATTATCCACTAAATCTATCAAATGGCCACCATCTTGAAACAATGCAAAGGCCAGCGAAGGGGAAAAGTCCACTACTGTACTGACCATTTTAGGAGGGCCTCTGAAAAGAAAATAAGTGAGCTGAGGCAAATGGAATAATCTTTAAATCAATGACTATATGCACAGTTTGTAGAAGTAAGAAAAATCTGTAACTTTTTGCAGACGCAGGGTCTCTGCTTCAGGAAATCTGACTGAAACCTATTGGAATTCTAAAGAGTATCTTATTCTTCATTGCAATGGCGGAGAGAAAATCTGATGCATTCTAGTTCAGCCAGGTGTGTTGACAAAGATTTTCTTCAAACCAATCTTCTTATGAGCCCTAATGAAATTGTAACAACACAAAATTGAAGTCCTACAGAAGGAAAAACGTTCACTCAGTAATAAGCATAAATTAATAATAAAGTGAAACTCTTTCTCAGGAAGGCATAGATATGGTGAATTTTTTTTGTATAGGATGTCTTTCATTTAGAAAATGGTGTTTGTTCTATTTTTAAAAAATCAGTGGAAACATATCACTATCATCACTTTCATGACTACATTTATGATTAAAATACTATGAATGTAATGTAGTTATTTCTATAAAAACATGTAAAAGTATGTTTTAACTGTTCATGATGGCAAAAAGAAATACTTTATGGATATTTCACTTTAAATAAATAATTAAGATTTAACTTCTTGGCAGACTATAAGACTGAACCAAATTTTGACATCTCAGAATTTGCCACAGGAAGATGATTCTGAATTGCAGATCAAGTCTAATGTAATAACTCTCATTTTCTTTTCAGACAGCTAAATGTAGCCAGAAGCTTTTCATGACGTTTCATGCTGATTGCATAAATTAGCAAAGTAAATTTCCAATAGTAATTAAATTTTTGATAAAGTGAGCCTATATCTTATTCTTACTGATTATATTTCTCATTGTCAGTAAGTTCCATACAAGATTAATTTCAAAATTTCAGGTTTCTAAGGTTCTAAGATTTTAAACATGAGAATAATAAAATATAACAAAATTATATTTGTTCTAAGGCTCAAATGCTATATCCTGTAATTAATTGGATTGATTTTATTATTGGTATTACAAGATTTTCAGTGGTCTATTAGATCTAGTCTTACACAGACTCTGGCTTTCAACAGACTAATATAATGATAAATTAAAATTTCTTTAAGATCTGCTCCTAAATGTAAGTCCTGTAGATGCAAAATTTCTTACGTTTTGTGTGATGACAAAGGCAAAAATAAACTTGGGTATGTACTGGAGATGTATGTCTTTTCAAATCCAAGCAATAGAATTTCAAGGAGAATATGACATAAAAGTGTTCCTCTAAAAAGGTGACACAGTCCATAGTGCAGCTGAAGTGTCTCTATACCAATACACACAGCACGGGTAACAAACAGTAGAAGCTGGAAGCCACTGTGCAGCTAGAAAGCTACTATCTCATCGCTATTGCTGAAACATGGTAGGATGAATCACATAACTGGAGCACTGCAAGTGATGGCTCTAAACTGTTCAGAAGGGACAGGCAAGGAAGGCGGTCCGGGGGGGGTTGTCTTCTGTGTAAAAAAATGGATTGACTGCACAGAGCTGTCTTCGAAAAAGAGTGATGAATAGGTTGAGAGCTTATGGGTAAAAACTAGGAGCCAAGCCAACAAAGGAAACCTCATGGCTGGTGTTTACTACAGGCTGCCCGACCAAGGGGAGCTGTAGATGAAGAGTTCTTACTTCAACTACAGGAAGCATCACACTCGCAGGCTCCGATCCTGCTGGGGGACTTCAACCACCTTGACATCTGCTAGAAAAGTGGCACAGCAAGCTTTAAGCAGTCCAGGAGACTCCTGGAGTGCATCAGGGATAACTTCTTCATCCAGGTGATAAACAGCCTAACCAGAGGAGAAGCATTACTGGACCTGCTGCTCACCAACATGGAAGAACTAATTAAAGAGGTCAAGACTGGTGGCAGCCTGGGCTGCAGTGGTCATGCCCTGGTGGAATTCACAATATTGAGGGATATGGGCCAGGTGGAGAGTAAAGTCAGGACCCTGAATTTTAGGAAAGCAAACTTTGGGTTGTTTAAGGAATTACCGGGTGGGACCCCCTGGGAAACTGCCCTCAGGGGCAAAGGAGCTGAATAGGGCTAGCGGCTTTTTAAGGACATTTTTCTTAGGGCACAAGAGATCTCAATTCCCACATGTAAGCAATTGGGCAGCAAAGGCAGGAGACCATCATGGCTGAGTAAGGACGTCCTGGTCAGACTAAAGTGTAAGAAGGAAATGCGTAGGCAGTGGAACCAGGAACGTGTATCCTGGGAAGAATGCGTAGGGATGGGATGCCCAGATGTGTAGGGACGGGATCAGGAAAGGTAAGGCACAGATGGAGCTGAATACGGCAAGCAATGTGTTAATAAGAAGGGCTCTACAGGTACGTTAGCCAGAAAAGGAATGTTAAAGAAAATGTACCCTCCAATAAATAAGACAAGTGAACTACTGACAACTGTCATGGAGAAGGCTGAGGTACTCAACAATTTTTTTTTGCCTCAATTTTCAATGGTAGCCTCTCTTCCCACATCTCACATCAAGACACTGAACCTCAAGGCAAGTACTGGGGGAACAAAGTCCCTCCAATCGTAGGAGAAGATCAGGTTTGAGACCACCTGAGGAACGTGAACATACATAAGTCCATGCGAACCGACAAGATGCATCCCAGGGTCTTGAGGGATTTTGCTGATGTAGTTGCCAAGAAACTCTCCATTACATTTCAAAAGTCATGGCAGTAAGGTGAAGTTCACAATGACTGGAGAAAAGGTAATATCGCACCCATATTTAAAAAGGGTAATAAAGAGGACCCTGGGAACTACTGACCAGTCAGCCTCACCTCTGTGCCTGGTGGGATCATGGAACAAATCTTCCTGGACAACATGTCAAAAGATATGGCAGACAAGGGAGAGAATTAGAGAAAGCCAACATGGCTTCACAAAGGGCAAATCGTGCCTGACTATTCTGTTGGTCTTCTGCGGTGGAGTGATTGCATCAGTGGACAAGGGAAGAGCAATTGATGTCATCTACTTGGAATTCTGTAAGGCCTTTGACACAGTCCCACACAACATCCTTGTCTCTAAATTGGAGAGACAAGGATTTGATGTATGGACTGTTAGATGAATAAGGGTTATAGTCTATGTCCAGAGAGAGGTTGGTAACAAGTGGTGTCCCTCAGGGGTCCGTATTGGTACTGGTACTGTTCAATATCTTTATTCATGACATAGTGGGATTGAGTGCACTCTCAGCAAGTTTGCAGATGACACCAAGCCGAGTGGTGCAGGTGATTCCCTAGAGGGACAGATGTCATCCAGAGGGACCTTGACAGGCTTGAGGAGTGGGCCCAGGTGAACCTCATTAAGTTCAACAAGGTCAAGTGCAAGGTCCTGCACCTGGGTGGTGGCAGTCACCAGCATCAATACAGACTGGGGGGATGAATGGATTGAGAGGAGTCCTGCAGAGAAGGGCTTGGGGATACTGGTGGATGAAAGATTGGGCTTCAGCTGGCAATGTGCACTTGCAGCCCAGAAAGCCAACCATATCCTGGGCTGCATAAAAAGCAGCGTGGTCAGCAGGTTGAAGGAGGTGATTCTCCCCCTCTACTCCGCTCTGACGCGACTCCATCTGGAGTACTGCATCCAGTTCAGGGCCCCCACTACAAGAAAGAAATGGACCTGTTAGAGCGGGTCCAGAGGAGGGCCATGAAAATGTTCAGAGGGCTGGAAAACCTCTCCTATGAAGAAAGGCTGAGAGAGTTGGGGGTCTGGGGAGACTTTATTGTAGCCTTTCAATACTCAAAGGGAGCTATAAGAAAGATGGAGCGAGACTTTTTACCAGAGCCTGTAATGACAAGACAAGGGGCAACAGTTTTAAAGTGAAAGAGGGTAGATTTTTTTGTTCAATGTTTTCATCAATGATCTGGATGAGGGGATTGAGTGCACCCTCAGCAAGTTTGCAGATGACACCAAGCTGGGCGGGAGTGTCGATCTGCTCGAGGGAAGGAAGGCCCTGCAGAGGGATCTGGATAGGCTGGATCGATGGGCCGAGGCCAACTGTATGAGGTTCAACAAGGCCAAGTGCCGGGTCCTGCACTTTGGTCACAACAACCCCATGCAACGCTACAGGCTTGGGGAAGAGTGGCTGGAGAGCTGCCCGGCAGAAAAGGACCTGGGGGTGCTGGTCGACAGCCGGCTGAACATGAGCCGGCAGTGTGCCCAGGTGGCCAAGAAAGCCAACAGCATCCTGGGTTGTATCAGGAATAGTGTGACCAGCAGGAGTAAGGAAGTGATCGTGCCCCTGTACTCGGCACTGGTGAGGCCGCACCTCGAGTACTGTGTTCAGTTTTGGGCCCCTCAGTACAAGAAGGACACTGAGGTGCTGGAGCGTGTTCAGAGAAGGGCAACGAGGCTGGTGAAGGGTCTAGAAAACAAGTTTTCTGAGGAGCGGCTGAGAGAACTGGGGCTGTTTAGTTTGGAGAAGAGGAGGCTGTGGGGAGACCTTATCGCTCTCTACAACTACCTGAAGGGAGGTTGTAGGGAAGCGGGTGCTGGACTCTTCTCCCAAGAAACTAGCGATAGGACGAGAGGAAATGGCTTCAAGTTGCGTCAGGGGAGGTTTAGATTGGACATTAGGAAGAATTTCTTTACTGAAAGAGTGGTTAGGCATTGGAACAGGCTGCCCAGAGAGGTGGTGGAGTCGTCAACCCTGGAGGCGTTCAAAAAAGGTGTGGACGTGGCACTCCAGGGCCTAGTTTAGGAGTCATGGTGGTATTAGTTGATGGTTGGACTTGATGATCTTAGAGGTCTTTTCCAAACTTAATGATTCTATGATTCTATGATTCTATGGTTTAGATTGGATATAAGGAAGAAATTTTTTACATTGACAGTGGTGAGGCACAGGAACAGTTTTCCCAGAGAGCCTGTGGATGCCTCATCACTGGAAGTGTTCAAGGTCAGGTTGGAATGAGGCTTTGAGCAACCTGACCTAGTGCAAGATGTCCCTGCCCATGGCCAGGGGGGTGGGTGGACTAGGTGATCTTTAAGGTCCCTTCTAACCCAAACCATTCTATGTTTCTATGATTTTCCAGCTCATTTTTAATGTTGCTAAGTTCCCTAAATATAAGCAGTCAGGGTTTTGGGGTTTTAGGCGTGTGTGTTTTGAACTCTTTAACGTAAATCATTACAAAATTTAAAGGCAATGGTCATAATATATTGAAGGGAAATTATTATGCATGCAAAAAGTTTCATTGCACCATGAAACTAGTTGTGCCCTAGATAAAAATGTGTTAAATCCTGTTTGAAATATTGATGATGAGTAATAGCTACAGTGCAAAAGTCAGGGCTACTACGAATTTTTGCTTCCTCTGCAACAATTTTGTTAAACCCATGAAAATAAGCTGATAAGTTCCGCTGATGTTTGGATTTTTTCATGCTCATATTCAATATTCTTTTTTTGGAATTTAATGCAACAGCTGTTTCTTAATTTGGTTTCTTTTTATTATTGTTGTTATTATCATTAAATATTTATATATGAATATCATTTTCATTACTAACGATTTAAAATCTCATGCTAGCTTACATCTCAGTCAATTTCAGTCAGATGAATCAGATTAGAAGGGGCTAAATCCTTTAATTTGTCCTACTAAAATAGTGCAGTAAACCAGATAATGGTTGCTAGCATTGTCACTATTTTTTTTTTGCAGTTCTGTAAGATATATTATTTGGCTAAACTACAGTTGATTGAATTAAAGAAATAACCTTAAAAGCAGTGTTTCCTCCCAAGGAAAATCCTTAACCAGGAAATATCAGCATCACAGTTTCTGCATGGTTTCTACATAGGTAAATGAACAATACACTTTCTCCAACATACACAAAAGCCACAACGTAAGGTAGTGGTTATTCCAAGAAAGTGTAGGGGCCAAATTCCACCCACCTACCTTAAAAGATTAAATTTCAAGGATTCCATATTTTTACAAATAGTTTACATGCAATGGTTTCTATCATAATTTGTCCCTTCAAAAAAAGACGATCTATAAGGAGCTTAGTCATCTCTTTCTAAAGTGTGCTATGAGGGTGCTTATTGGATTAGCCCCATCTGTAAGTTTAGGAAGAGGGATCCTGGTCTAGGCAAGGTATGAGCAAAGAACAACTTGCATTCTCAGCTGTAACAGGTTGATTTTGTTCCTTAAATATAGATGTCTAGCCTTTTAAAAGCCATAAGGTATCCATCTGGTTTCCAGCTGCCAGGCCGGAAAGGCACAGTTCTCTTGGTTGTCTTCTGACATATCTGCTTCCCTTGGGCAGATGTCTCAGATTCTACAAGGTGTCTCAAATGGCAGTGGAAACTGAATTTAAAGCAACTGAATAAACCCCAAAGGTCTGAGAAACACTAAGCTTCAGTTAAAATTCTCCAAAGCTGAGTAGCAGCTGGTGATAGACTTGTAGAATTGCATATTTTTATTTAGACATTTGTATGTTCTAAGTTAGCATTGTCCTTCTCAGACAGGGAATTTACTGAAAGCACACAAAAGACGAGCCTTTGATTTCTCTCCTGATTTGTCTTCTGCTGCCTGGTTCCAGATTCACCCAGCATGGCCACTAGAGCGAAAAAAAAGGATTTGCACCTGTAACGCTTGGCCAGATGTCAAGTGGCAGCTTAGACATTTCTAATAGCTGTAGGAGGCTTTAGAGTACTTAGTGAAACTTATCGAGGTTTTAACACTTAACCTCTAGCAAGTCTCTACTAAGAATATGCAAACTACAGTGTTTCTTAAGCTTATAACTAGGTCAAACAAGGACAGATTTTCACAGGAATGGCAAAAAAGAAATCCATTATGCAAAAATCAGTTCTCTGCCAAATTTCAAGTCCCTGTCCTACAGCTTGGTGCTATAACAACATTCCAAAGAACAGATTGCCAGAATTCCTATTAGCATTAAAAAAAAAAAAAAAAAAGTCTTTTTCTTAAGTTTGTGCAATAGCTGAAGCATTTTTTGCTAGAAGTTAAAAATATCCCCAGCATCATCAAAATTTCAGCTTGAGGTAACTCTTAATTTAGTTGGTTAAAGTCTGAATTAATCATAAGCATCTGAAATCTGGTCCTAAAATCAAAGTTTCAGGGAACCTTGAAAACAATGGTTAATTGACCCGCTTGTAACAGAACAGAAAACAAAAGACAAGGTAGAGCAGCATTTCCTTCAAGGCAAGTACCTTTGAATTGATAAACTCTGTGTATAAATTTCACATTAAACTCAGCATGGAGTTAGAAGCAGAGTTGTATTTATGTCAATTAAGTCAATGGGATAACTACTAGACTAAAATTATTAGGATTTGGCCTGAAAACTAAAATAGCAGAGAAACCTTTAAGTGAACAAAGTTCAATCTATCAGCGTAATTTTTAATACCAGAAAGAAATGTGCAGCTGTCTTATCAGTGAACTTTACATATTTTGTTCATTCCCACTATTTTGTTTTTACTCAATTTCAAATTAATTTTCAGATTTACACACTACCTTTTGATATTACAATGGTAATTTATGGATGAGAGAAATCAGAGAAAGGCTTTCTGTTGAGTTGAGGGAGAACTAGAACCTGGTCATGTACCAGACCAAGACATGTTTCATCACTCAGAGTGATGGTTCCTGAACCATAGCTCCATAACATTTTTACTCATAAATATTTCCTACATCCAGTGATTCACAAATATAGGCCCCAAGCTCACAGACATTACTTACCTGCACAAATGTTTTCATCTCTTTGATTTGAACTGCAGATATTTTTATTATCATTATTTTGTGGAAAAGCTCCCCCTTCCTTCTCTTCTATATATGCCTTATATTTTCAGTGTGGGATGAATGTTAAAACATTATGAGATAAAAAGTTATGGCTTGTTCCAGTTCAGATCTGAGCCTTAAAACTCTGCCAGAAATGGTACTAACTTAAAGCCGACAGGTTGGCAGAAGAATGTATTAAAAGATGAAATGATCTTGGCAAACTAGGGTTGTAAATCACTTCCCTATCTACTTAGTATAACAATAAATGGCTACTATTTTCTCAGAGACAATGAAATAAACAGGAATTATTTCATGTCACCGAAACAAAAATTTTAAAATAGCTCTATTTATTTTTGAATTGTCTGATTGTGCAACTCATTACCTATGTTCATTTTTCTGGAACATGTAGGTAGCTACCAGAAGGCATGAAAAACCAACTAATCTGGACTAGGGTTTGGAGACAGGGTTGAAGAAGTTTAGGTTGTTAAAATATATTGACTATAACAGTGTTCAGTTGGAGAAGGAAGGAAAGGGAATTGAAGGTATAGCTATGGCTACTTTTTTGCTGGTACAACTGGGATAAAGGCATTCCCACTTCATTGCATTATATAGCGTGTTGGTTTGCGTGCTGACAGTGATCCCAGCTCTTTAATTTCTGAGCAAAAATAATGATATTTGCTGTCTGCAATCATCCTGTGTTTAGGTACTATGTCCTAGGGTGGTTGTTTTGGTTTTGGGGGTCTGTGTGTGTTTGTCCCATTTTAGCTATAGCTTTATTTTGTTTCTTTTCATAAATGTTTGTATTTGGCTATAGCTGAGCCATAATCAATCACAGGTGTGACAGACTGATGTAAATATTAGTTGACTTCAGCATTAATGTGGAGTTGATCAATGATATTTGATGTAACTTCAGCCACCTGCTTTGCACATTCTGTTCCTGGCAGTCTTCTGGTAGTCATTTTTTGTGAGCAGGATCCAAACACTACATTTCATTAAACTGAGGTAAAAGTTGTGTGGGGGGGGTTGTTTATTTATTTGCTGTGGGTTTTTAGGTTTTTTGTTAAGTATTTCCAGAAAACAGCAATATGTATGGGGGACAGAATAGCAAAAAAGAACATCCAACTCTTGAGAAGCTGTTGAAGTAGAAAATTCTGCAAGAAATTTAACTCTCAGTCCTCTAGTATTCATGCAAAAAAGTTGAGACAGCCACTCACACAAAAAACATCAAAACATCCACGAGAAAGCTATGTATTTACTTAGTCATTCAGTCAGTGAGTTTTGTCTATGCTATTTCTAAACTTTAAAGGAGTCCTGGCAAAGTGAAAGTCAGTGTGTTATTGCGGAGAAAAAAAGACCAAAACCAAAAAACCCAACAAAAATCCTAAACACCTATTCACTTCATTCCAAGCTAACCTCAAAACATTTTTTTTTTCTGCCATACTGATCTTATTTCTTGAGAAGAAACTAGAGCTGAGTTGAATGAACCAACATTCCTGAGTCCTGGATATGCATCTGTGCACAACTGTATCAGGATGTGATAGATTTTAGTCATTTGCTTCAATACTTCAATCCAAATAGATTGATGTCAGTGACATCCAGTAAAGTTAATGGAATTTGCCAATCTGACTGAGAAAAGAGGCAGATGCTGATAACAGTTATGGATTTTTTTAAGCACAGCATTGAAGAAAAAAACATTGAAAGCTAGCTTACAGCTTTCTCTTTCAATAAGATCAACATGAAGGAGGGATCACTTGAAGGGCTTACTTAATCTGGGAGGGTAATGTCAGTGGCAAAGTGAAAACTGTCACAGGAGCATTATGCTTAGCAACTACCTAAGAGTTTAGATCAATCATACGGTGCACAATGGTAGGTAGAACTACTACTTTTTGGCACCTGATGTCAAACATATGGTCATGACAATGTGCAACTGCTGTTAAAGTGCATATCCAAGAGCAAGAAGAGGATTTCTGTGAGTTTGCCCTATTCTGCTATAATGTTCTGGAACATTATTTGATGCAAAACATTAGTTGGCCAATACAGACACTTACTGCTGGACACATCTCCCAATTTTACAGCAGTCTGAAACAATTTTTCATGTCTTTAGTATTCTTCAGTTCTCAAGGAAAATACCCTGCAACTCTTTGGAAAGTTTGGCTGTGGTTTCCTCATAATCAGCCTATAGTTTTCAGTTTTCACAGTCTAGAATAAGAAAATTGTAACAAAGACTTCTGAAGTTTTAGTAACTAAATTACAGAACCAAGATAAGAGAGACTCATCAGGCTTACAGGGACTGGAAAGATGAGAAGAATTTATTTAACTATCAATATATAGACATTGGAAATTTCATGGATAATCTGGACAATGGGATTCATCTTCACCATCACCAAGTTTGCTGATGAAACTAAATTGTGTGGTACGGTGGACATGTCAGAAGGGAGAGCCATCTTATAGAGAGACCTGGACAGGCTGGAAGAGTGGGCAAGCAATAACAGTGTGAGGTTTAACAAAGAGAAGTCCAAGGTTCGACACCTGGGATGACATAACCAAAGAGCCCAGTACAGGCTAGGATCTGTGTGGCTGGGGAGCAGCCTTGCTCAAAGAGTCCTGGTGGACAACAATCTGAACATGAGTCAGCAGTGCGCTGCTGCAGCAACAAAGGCGAATTGGATCCTGGGCTGCATCCATGGGACCATTCCTAGCAAAGATAGAGACATGATCATCTCACTCTACTCAGCCCTTGTCAGGCCACACCTGGAGTACTGTGTCCAGTTCTGGTCCCTACAATTCAACCAAGATGCAGACAGACTGGAGAGGGTCCAAAGGAAGGCTACAAGGGTCATCAAAGAGCTGGAGAACCTGCCCTATGAGGAAAGACTGAAGGAATTAGGTCTTTTGACCATGTAGACAAGAAGGCTCAGGGGGAACTCATCACAGTTTTCCAGTACTTAAAGGGTGGCTACAGAAAGGGTGGAGGTTCTCTCTTCCCAAGGAGCCACATGATGAGGATAAGAGGCAACGGGTGCAAGGTGCATAAGGAGACGTTTCATGTCAACATAAGAAAGAAATTTTTCACAGTGAGAACAATCAATCACTGGACCAACCATCCCAAGGACATGGTGGAGACCCCATCACTGGAGGTTTTAAAGAAGCAACTGGACAGGATGCTAGGTAATCTCATCTAGGCTCCTTTTCCCACAAAATTTTGGACCAGATGATCTTTCAAGATCCCCTCCAACCTGGGCTGTTCTATGATTCTATGATATAGTTTATAATACTGAAGAAGATACCTTGAAGAAAGGAAAGTACTGAAAGTGTATGAAAAATCCTATTGTGTCCTCCTAAAGCAAATTTCAGAATAGTGGTGTTTGCAGAATTTATTCTCCATTTTCATTTTTCAAACCCTTATTGCCACTATTCTATTGTGCTAGTTTTCATATGATATGATCTATGCTAATCATTCCAAAGCTGAAGAGCAATAAGTCAGTGACTGATGAAGGCTAACTTTTGTAGGCCCTCTTTCTACTGCTTTTAAATGACAAAAATTCATATAAGAATATTTTACCTATACTTGAGTTTGTAGTATCTCTACATGATAAGTGGTATTAAAGTCTTTCCATTTTTTTTCTTTTTTTCTTTTTTTTGGTTAATTTTCTTTCTATGTTCTTACAGTCTGCAAGTTTTAGCTTCCAAAAGTTGGCAGCTTTACCCAAAAGAATTTGACAGTCATATAAGACAGCATATTTGTGTTTCATGCTGCATACCACTGGCTGAGAAACCTCATCAGGTTTTAACTGATAGTAAACTATGAATATCTTTTAAAAACAGGAAGATAGTGGAGATGTCTGGACATAAAACTTTTAATGGGAACAATTTGTATCAGTGAAGGGAAAATAATGTGTCTAACAACGTTATTCAGGAGACAGATTTATAGAAGGCATAAGTACAGGACCTTACAAAGGTAAGAAATTGAGAGGGCTCTTAGGGAGCAAATACTGAGGTAGAGAAAGATGAAGAAAGCAGAAAAAAAAAAATAAATCAATGTATATTGATTTATATCAGACCACACTCCAAGAAGGAGTTCTCCTGATTGCTTTGACTTTACATGAATTCCTAGGGACATAAATTGAGAAAACTGAGAAGCTGAAATTCCTCACTGTTGCTTTGTGGAGAAGAGATGATATGATGGTGTCATGGTTTAGCCCCAGTTGGCAACCAAGCACCACTCAACCGCTCACTCACTCCCCCCTGCCCCCAGTGGGATGGGAAGAGAATCTGAAGAACAAAAGTAAGAAAACTTGTGGGTTGTGATAAGAAAAGTTTAATAATTTAAATGTAATAATAATAATAATAATAATTGTAATGGAAAGGAAAACATTGAGAGAGAGAGAAACAAAACCCAGGAAAAACAAGTGATGCAACCGCTCACCACCCGAGCAGTGATTGCTGCCACCCAGCCAGCTCTCCCCAGTTTATATGCTGAGCATGGAATATCCCTTTGGCCAGTTTGGGTCAGCTGCCCTGGTTATGCTCCCTCCCAGCTTCTTGTGCACCTGGCAGAGCATGGTGGGAAGCTGAAAATGTCCTTGACTTAGAGTAAGCACTACTTAGCAACAACTAAACCATCAGTGTATTATCAACATTATTCTCATCCTAAATCCAAAACACAGCACTATACCAGCTACTAGGAAGAAAGCTAACTCTGTCGCAGCCAAAACCAGGACAGATGGAAAGTATCTTTGTACCATAGATATAGTCCTATGAGACTCCTGATGACTCCAATTTGCGATGTTTTTCATATCATAGAATCATAGAATGTCCTGAGTTGGAAGGGACCCACAAGGATCATCGAGTCCAACTCTTGACCTTGTATAGGACAACCTCAAAATTCACACCATGGGTTTGAGGGCATTGTCCAAATGCTTCTTGAATATTGTCAGGCTTGGCGCCATGACTACCTCCCTGGGGAGCCTGTTCCAGTGCTCCACCACCCTCTGTGTGAATAACCTGTTCCTAATATCCAACCTAAACCTCCCCTGGCATATCTTCCTGCCATTCCCTCGGGTCCTATCATTGGTCACCAGGGAGAAGAGATCGGCACCTGCCCCTCCTTTTCCCCTTGTGAGGAAGCTGTAGACCCCAATGAAGTCTCCCCTCAGTCTCCTCTTCTCCAAGTGACTTCAGCCGCTCCTCATATGGCTTCCCCTCTAAACCCTTCACCATCTTCATATGCATTTTAACTTCTGCGTTCTGTCGGTATAAAGTACTGCTCACCACCTTTTATGCTATCTTTTGGCTTAACAGTTGAAAATGTTAAATAAGATGTGCAAAAATTAGGCTGCAAATTAAAAGAATAATATGTTAAAAATAAATCCCAGTGATCTATACTTTGATATCAATGGAAAGTGCAGGTATTCAGCACCTTTAGAATTCATCCCTGAGGTCTGGTTGTCAGTGAGACATGAGAGAAAGAAAAAAATTTTAAAAAGGCTATGTTAATCAGAGTTTCAAGGCAGGTCAAGATTACCTAGATATTTTCAATGTGAAGGTTAAAAACGTGGAAAGTTGATGTGTTTCTAGGTAACCTAGTCTTTTTACAATATTGACAGAAGCATGCACCATAGCAGATGATGGTGTTTTCTTACAAAAGGATTGTGTCTCTTTGTGTTCCCTAAATGTTTGATAGAGGAAATAATGACAGTGCCTGCAAGGCACTGTGTCTAGTCCTCAAAAAAAGAAGCCATTAAGAAAGGAATAAAACAAATGTAGTGAATTTGTGTACTGACACATTTTGTTGGACTCTGGAGGCAAATCATGTCAGTAACTGTGATGGGTTGACCCTGGCTGGACACCAGGTGCCCACCAAAGCCGCTCTATCGCTCCCTCTCCTCAGCTGGACAGGGGAGAGAAAATATAACTAAAGGCTCATGGGTCAAGAGAAGGACAGGGAGAGATCACTCAGCAGTTACCATCACGGGTAAAACAGACTCGACTTGGGGAAAGTAGCTTAATTTATTAACAATCCAATCAGAGTAGGGGAATGAGAAACAAAACCAAGTCTTAAAACACCTTCTCCCCACCCCTCCCTTCTTCTCAGGTTTAACTTCACTCCCGATTATCCTCTACCTCCTCCCCCACAGCGGCACAGGGGGACGGGGAACGGGGGTTGCAGTCAGTTCGTTGTTTTTGCTGCTCCTTCCTCCTCAGGGGGAGGACTCCTCACACTCTTCCCCTGCTCCAGCATGGGGTCCCTCCCACAGGAGACAGTCCTCCACCAACTTCTTCACCGTGGGTCCTTCCCACGGGCTACAGTTCTTCACAAACTGCTCCAACGTGGGTCCTTTCCATGGGGTGCAGTCCTTCAGGAACAGACTGCTCCAGCGTGGGTCCCCCACGGGGTCACAAGTCCTGCCAGTAAACCTGCTTCAGTGTGGGCTCCTCTCTCCACGGGTCCTCAAGGTCCTGCCAGGAGCCTGCTCCAGCGCGGGCTTCCCATGGGGTCACAGCCTCCTTCAGGCATCTGCCTGCTCCAGCGTGTGGTCCTCCATGGGCTGCAGGTGGGTATCTGGTCTACCATGGACCTCCATGGGCTGCAGGGGGACAGCCTGCCTCACCATGGTCTTCACCGCAGGCTGCAGGGGAAGCTCTGCTCTGGCGCCTGGAGCACCTCCTCCCCCTCCTTCTTCATTGACCTTGATGTCTGCAGGGCTGTTCCTCTCACATATTCTCACTCCTCTCTCCAGCTGCAACTGTGCAGTTTTTTTGTTCCCCCTTCTTAAATATGTTATCCCACAGGCTCTACCACTGTCGCTAATTGGCTCGGCCTTGGCCATCGGCAGGTCCGTCCTGGAGCCAGCTGGCATTGGCTCTATCAATCAGACATGGGGGAGGCTTCTAGGAGCTTCTCACAGAAACCACCCCCGTAGCCCTGCCGCTACCAAAACCTTGCCTTGCAAACCCCATACAGTAATTTACTGAACACAAGTGATCTGTGAGGCAGAAAAATAAACTGAGGCACATGAAGCCATGTCACAAGTGATTGCAAACATCAGTTAACAGAACATTTAGGAATGCAAAATAATGCCAGGACATACAATACATTTGTACTGTATATGCTTTTAATTTCTTTTTCAGGTAAAATTTACAAGTGAAAGAAATTATTGATTTTATTTTATTTTACCTCTAAGTGGAGTTATCTGTTGAAAACAAAGCATGTAAACCAATGAGTCCTAATCTCAGAAAGGTAATGTGTCCTGCAACATGCAAATCACTACAGTACTTTTCAGTAGTCAGATTCCACAGTTGTAACACTTTTAACAAACTGAAGAAACAGTGAATTGGATATTTTGGGTCATATTTTATAAAAATTATTTGCAACCAAGTGAAACAAAATTTCAGGTATGCTTTAGTATAGATCACTTACTGAGAAAAAGAATATTTTTTGATGCAAAATAAAGATAATCAGGAATTTTCTGTTAGAATGATTTGCCAATGGACAGCGTTTCTTTTAAAAAAGCAAATTGCTACTTTTTGTGGGGGAAGTTAAAAAATAAAAATATATTTTGAATTCTGAAATATTTCACATGCCAGAAAACTGTTTTTCTGATCAGCCTAGGCTGAAGACTACCAAAAGATTGTTCCTTCTTGTCCAAAGTAAAAGCAAGCAAATCTGTTTAAGCAATATAGTTAGAAGATGTAGAAATTCTAAGAAATTGAAAACAAATATATTTTTCAAGCACTTGCAAACTACATATAAAAATATAGTACTATGTGCATATAGTAATGCATGTTGAAGTGCATTAGCAGTGTGCTGTCTAATGGCAGACTCAATTTTTTGGTATGCTATTTTGTTCTTAACAAGAAGCTGGGTATTATATTCTGGGAACAGAAAACAAAGCACGACGTTCTTATCAAGAAATATTTTTCAACCTACCTGGAAATATTTAACCAAATAAAGCTCACTCAGAAATTGGAATATGTTTGGCAAAACAAGAAATCAGAATGAAGAAAGTGTGACAGACCTAAATCCAAAGTAATAAATTACACTTAAGAAGAACTGAAAACCCAGGGAGTGAACATGCAATGTGGAAAACAGTAAGAAAAATACTACAGAGGAAGAGCTGAACTTATGCCCAATGTCACCAGATATTAAAAACTAAAGGTGGTGAGAAATCTTACAGAAATTCAAGAAGAATCTATGTAGTTAATAACATCTCCAGAGAGAGAAAGTTTATTCCTGAACATCTTCAGTCTGTAAAGCCCACTAAAATGTCTTTCAGGTAGGCATATCTGATAAAACACCATGCTCCACCTTGGAACACGTAAGCTTTGCAAGAAGTGGCATACATTCGTTACACTTACTAGAAGTCACCAAATAATTAAAACCTATTAGGAAAAAAAAGGAGTGTTCTAATCTGAATAAAAGGATCTACTAAAGGAAATGACACTAGAGATTCTTGTAGCAAAGAAGTTAACAGATACGACTTGCTTTGTGTGATAAAATATTGCTTGAGCATTACACCTAAATTGGTCTACTGTTTTCTACACCTAAAACATAATGGCTTCATCAAAAGTTGGTATAAATTTTTCCTGAACCACCACAGAGCTCTATGGATGGAAGGTCTAGCATGCTATTTTCCTAAAAAAAAAGGTCAATTGAGCTCAGCCATTGTTTCATAACTTTTAGTAGCTGCAGTATACACACTGCACTGTACAGGGCTAGTGAACTTTGCAAAGTTGCTTCTGAATCTTGGCAAAGAAGTAGTGCTTTGACTCAACATAGGGTAAAATTTTCTGTAAAATTTCTGTTTGAAGTTAGATGTTCAGCTTCATATTCTTATTGTATCATGTGAGCTGCTTATCTTGGTGGCAGGGTGAAGGGGGAAATAAGCTGACAACTGTCAGATTGTGAACAATTATGACTATTTCAAAAAATGTTTTGCAACTCTGGATTTTATCAGTTGACTTCTCTCTTTAAAATGTACAAGAACTGCTAGAGTAATTAGATTAGATTTACCTGATTCTTTCTTATAAGTAGCTGTTATTAATTTTAAAAGTTATAGCAGAAACTGAATGAATAGCTATCAAGCACAAAGTAGTTGTGCATTGAATTAGAAATCAAGAGACCGACATGTTATTCCTGGTTCTGTCTTGTTCCCAAGGCACTTCACATCTCTACACCATTTTCTGTAAAATGGGGATAATGATATTGTAGCCTTTTTGTAAACTGCCTTGCAGTCTGGTCTGCACATGAAAAGTGTTATATAAGCGGTATTATTCTAACTTCTATTATTAATGTTACCTACACTGCAGCTGTTGTAGTTATGATGTTTATACTTGTCCTGCTGACTAATTAAATGCTTTTCCTCTTCAGCTGTATTTTTAAAAGACAACTTTACTGATTCCTTTGTCATTACCATAATTGTTTATACCATGTACACCAACTTATGTGATCCTTGTTTTGTACTGCATATACACATATACACACACACGCAGATATATATGTTTATATGTATGCATGTACACATATATATACACACAAACATATTATGAATACTTGCATGAAAGCCATGTACCATCTTTTGAGGATAATGTGTAGGAGTGCTACTTTTTCTTCACTTATTTTCCATTATAAGGCCATATTACTATACTGTTATTCATATTTAGTACTGCTTCACCATTAGTCTTATCAGACACCCACATACCATTTTGAAAATGTTCTACACTTTTATCAAGGGTAAAGCCATCTAAGTGACACATTCAGCTATTAGCGAAATGCTATGTTAACACGTTATTTCTACTACGTTCTGGAAATTATGCTTAAGAATAAGCAAATGGGATCATCACTTAAAAATAGTTGAGCTATCTTATGTTTTTGGTTTTTTTCTAACTTGTGATTCTGTAGTTCAACTAAAATTAACCGCACAAAGTGGTAAGCAAGAATCTCTCAGTTGCTTTATGTGCCCCCAGAGTTTTCTTCAAAGCAAGAACAAAGTGCTTCATTGCTTCTTTCTAAACTGCATAAAAAGAAACAAACTTATAATGGTTCATTGCACTTAACTTCAGAAAAATGTCAGATCTTCTGAAGTGAACCTCAGATTAGTTCCATTACAGTGTGCTTAGGCAGACAGAGAACACCACAGCTATGTTTTGGGTTTTTTTGCTGTTCTTGTTTTCATTTTTCTAGCTCTAAGTTGTTTTAGCTAGTGAGAAGTGATTTAAATTTTGAGTAATCATTTGACTTAGTCAGAGGATTGTGGTGAATTTTACTTTTTTCCCAACAATTTTAACAAATGGCTGAGTGAATGAAGCAACCATTTTTTTCTCATAAATGGTGAAATACTGCTAAAGTTTCTGTTGAATCTGTTTACCAAAAGATAGGTGATCTAAGGTTACAATGCCTCCAATTCTACAATGACCTCCTACTACAAAATTCATTATGTTGCTAAGTCTCCTCCAACCATTCATCATCACATTTGCACACAGCTGTTTCAGAAGCCACATGGTGATCTGTTTACTTGCTGTGAAATTGATGTTGTACTAATAAAATTCCTGTTGATTTCAGGCAGAAATATGTCTAGAGATTTGTGCAAAGGCTCTCCGCTGAATTTTGATATTTTCCCTCTATACCCAGCCAAGGCTTCTCTATCGGCTTTGAAGAGACACAGATTATTCCACTTAATGATTTCACACCACCTGCAATGAAAAAAGTATCTCAATATTATCAAGTTTCACAACTTAAAAAATATCATTTTCCCATTACTATATTTTTCATCCCCTCTCAATTACCTTAAACTTTCCACTTCATCTGATTTATCTGAGGGTTCAAAACCTGTGCCTCCTCAGCAAACAGATGCTTTCCACCAAGGTACAAGGCCCACCACTACAAAGTTCGTTCTTGGGACTCACAGACTCTCACTACCACTCCCCGCATAGGAATGCTCCTTTTTTGCAATACGTTACAAAGAAGATTCTTACCCCTGAATCGGAGACATATGGGTTTGATGGATGGACTGTTAGATGGATAAGGAAATTGGCTGGAAGGCTGCATCTGAAGAGCCGTTATGGACAATGGCTCAGTGTCCAAAGGGACATCAGTAACAAGTGGTGTCCCTCAGGTGTCTGTACTGGGACCGATACTATTTAATACTTCATCAGTGACATAGACAGTGGTATTGAGTGCACTCTCAGCAAGTTTGCAGATAACACCAAGCCGAGTGGTGCAGTTGCTTTGCTAGAGGAATCGGTTGCCATCCAGAAGGACCTTGACAGGCTTGAGGAGTGGGACCATATGAATCTCGTGAAGTTCAACGAGGCCAAGTGCAAGATCCTGCACCTGGGTGGTGGCAGTGACCAGCATCAATACAGACTGGGGGATGAATGGATTGAGAGCAGCCCTGTGGACAAGGACTAGAGGGTGCTGGTGGATGAAAAATTGGACATGAACTGGCAACGTGCACTTGCAGCCCAGAAAGCCAACCATATCCTGGGCTGCATAAAAAGCAGTGTGGTCAGCAGGTTGAACAACATGATTCCCCAGCTTCTACTCTGCTCTTGTGAGACCTCACATCATCCCGCTTCGGGGCCTCCAGAACAAGAAAGACATGGACCTGTTAGAGTGGATCCAGAGGAGGGCCATGAAAATGTTCAGAGGGCTGGAACACGTTTCCTATGAAGAAAGCCTGAGAGAGTTGGGATTGTTCAGCCTGAAGAAGAGAAGGCTCTGGGGAGACCTTATTGCAGCCTTTCAATACTTAAAAGGGGCTTATAAGAAAGATGGAGAAAGACTTTTTACCATGGTCTGTAGTGATAGGACAAGGGGAAATGGTGTTAAACTGAAAGAGGGTAGGTTTAGATTGGATATAAGGAAGACATTTTTTATGATGAGGGTGGTGAGACACTGGAACAGGTTTCCCAGAGAAGTTGTGGATGCCCCATCTTTGGAATTGTTCAAGGTCAGGTTGGAATGGGGCTTTGAAGAACTTGACCTAGTGCAAGATGTCCCTGCCCATGGCAGGGGCGGTTGGACTAGATGATCTTTAAAGGTCCCTTTCCACCCAAACCATTCTAGGATTCATTCTAAGATGAAAAAATGCCTTTACCAATTTACAGTCTTGTCTTCAGTCTGTCCCTTTGCACTGTCAGTTTATATTTCCTGGATAAGACAGATACAGTCAGCTACAAAATGATGAGGCAAACAGAGGCAGAATCTCAACAAGCTAAATGAAGCAGTGGTGTGCCAGGCCAAAACATTTATAATAGAACAGAAGAGGACAAGTTGTTGGACAGTTTTATATGTGTATATATTTATAAATATATAGTTTGCACACACAGTATATAAGATATATGTAGTTATATAAGTTCTACACAGATTATAGCATATAGCATGTATACTTTGAATATATAGTTAGCATATGTAGTAATATAGTACTTAATAATGTTAATTTTTTCAGTGTAGTAGTGCATGTGCTGTTGTGCATGACAGCCCTAAAAACTGAGTAGTTTGATAAATCCTCTCAGCACCATTATATCCATTACAACCATCTTAGACCTCGTTATTGCTAACCTGAATATGGCTCTTAGGTATGTGATACTCAGACCTGAAGTATCCGCCTCTTAGATGCTTGACCCCATGGTGAAATTTCTGAGCTAAATTCATGCAGTCAGTTTTAAAAATAATTAGAAACCACAACAGTAAGCTTTGCATGTATAACTTCAAAGGCATTCGTGGATTGAAAGGAAGAATCCTGCATGTGGCTCTGCACGGGGTGTGTGATGCAAATTTACTTTCTCAAAATATGAGGCACATTAATGTGACTATGATTAAAATCAATATTCTTATGGGGAGTTGCAGCATATGATTTTTGAAATGAAACAAAATGCAGAAAATTAAATGGTCGGGTTTCAGTTTTGGAGGCCAAGACCAAACTCAGCCTATCTAATAAGCACATAAGTAAAGTGGCTAGGACACAAATTAAACAGACAATAAATTAAATAAATTAAATAAATTAATATAAATTAAATAAATTAAACAGACAATAAATAATGTAAAACAGTTGACATACATTTTCAATTGAGATATTGAAATGGAGATTTCAAAGGAAAGATTGAGACCTTCAGAGGGTGATTCAGTCTTTAGATGTATCAAGGGTAAAAGAGAGCAAAGAAACAAGATGAAAGTAATCTAAGTCTGACCATATAAGCCTAAACAACTAACTGAAGGACTCAAATTCCCCTGAGGGAAAGTTTCTGAAGACATCATGATATTACTGTTGTGTGATGTGTGTCTTTTGTAGTTTTGGTGTCTTTGCCTCAGACCATTCCCATGGAGGTCTGTAAGGAAAGATATCTGGAGCATAGACAATACACAGTAGTTATCCATTCTGCCTTATGTCATGATAATAATCACAAAGGAGAAAGCCATGGTACGTGTAACAACTTCTTACCACTCATATTAGTCCAGTTTGCTTTGTCTTTTACAACTTTTGTCCATTTTGTCTCAGTACATTTTTGGTGTTAGCAAATGGACAAATTGTTAATACACATTCATGGTGTGCCTATTACTGAATTGCCAAACCTGTCATTACTGTAGCAAATTGTTGCATAATTTGCAGGTTTTTTTCTCAAAGGAAAACTTATTTTTCCTTTGAAAAATTTTGTTTTGTGTTTACTGCCCATGAGAACATCAGCTTCTTATCAAAAAAAAGGAAGTGGTCCATCCTAAAAATGTTCAACCAAGATCCAAATTATTTCAAGTAATTGTTATTATTTATTATTATATCATCAGCAGCATTTTTATCAAGTAGTTTTATAGTCTATTGTATAGGGGTTATGTGGCAAGGTTTTGGTAGCAGGGGGCTACCGGGTGGCTTCCGTGAGAAGACACGAGAAGCTGCCCCCATGTAGGACAGAGACAGTTACAGCTGGCTCCAAGACAAACCCACCACTGGCCAAAACTGAGCCAATCAGCAACATCATTAACACCTCTGTAATAACGTATTTAAGAAAGGGTAAATAATGCTGTGCAGCAGCTGTGGGAGAGATGGCTGAGAAAATGTGAGAGAAACAGCCCTGTAGACACCAAGGTCAGTGAAGAAGGAGGGGGAGGAAGTGCTCCAGGTGCCAGAGAAGACATTCCCCTGCAGCCCATGGAGAAGAACATGGTGATGGAGGTTGTCCCCCTACAGCCCATGGAGGACCATGGTGGAGCAGATGTCTACATTGCAGCCTGTGGAGGACCCCGCACCACAGCAGGTGATATGCCCTGAAGGAAACTGCAACCCATGGAGAGCACATGCTGGAGTAGGCTCCTGGCAGGAGCTGCAGCCCTTGGAGAGGAGTCCACATAGGAGCAGGTTTTCTGACAGGAACTGTGGCCCATGTAGGGACTCATGCTGGAGCAGTCTATTCCTGAAGGACTGCACCCTGTGGAAAGGACCCATGCTGGAGAAGTTCTTGAAGAACTGCAGCCTGTAGGAAGGACCCTGGTTAGAGAAGTTCATGAAGGACTGTATGTCATGGTAGGGACCCCATGCTGAAGCAGGGAAACAGTGTGAGGAGGAAGGAGCAGCAGAGAAACGTGTTCTGGGCTGTCTGCAATCCCCATCCCTCATTCCCCTGTGGTGCTTGGGGGAAGGAGATAGAAAAGTTAGGCATGAAGTTGAGCCCGGGAAGAAGGGAGGGGTGGGGGGAAGGTGGTTTTAGCTTTGTTTTATTTCTCACTATCCTACTCTGTTACAATTAATTGGCAATAAATTAAATTAATTTCCCCAAGTCAAGTCTCTTTTCCCTGAGATGGTAACTCATAAATGATCTCTGTTATTATCTCGACCCACGAGCTTTTCATCATATTTTCTTCCCCTCTCCTGCTAAGAAGGGGGAGTGATAGCACGGCCTGCTGGGCACCTGGTGGTCAGCCAAGGTCAACCCACCACAGCTACAGTGGGTTAAGTGCTTTAGGACTACAAAGCAAACCAAAAATCCAATAAACAACAACATTATCCATAGCCTAAGACTTTGCACTGCATTTTTATGATGTACCTATCTTCTGAGCCCAAAACTAGATTTTAAATTGTTAGCCTCCCTTCCATTGAAGATGTGGGAAATCTTATGCTTCCATTTTCCTTGGGGATGGTTTTAGTTGCCCAAATATAGATGTCAGTGCCATTTGAGACAACTTGGTATCTGAGACCAATCACAGGAGGCTAAATTTGTCCTTCCACCCATTGTTCTCAATAATCACAGAAAAGAGAAATTCTCACTTCAGATACCGGAATAAATCTAGGAAACTTCAGAAGTCACCATATAGTTTGTCTCATGAAACATAATCAAAGGAGAAATTTAGGAGTGAGAGGGGAAAGGAATTTTTTTCAGTTTTTTCAACTTTAAGAATGAATTTAAACAGTGCTTACAGTTACATAAAATGTTAAGGTACAGGAAAGGCTAATGATAATTCCCAACTGGATCACATTACCACTTATAGATTGCAGTATGTCATGACTGAATTAATTAAAAAGATGAAGTCACCTGTTTAATGAACTTTAAAAACCTGCAGTCACCTTTCATCTCCCAGGCTAATTGAAACCATATGCACTTATGGTACTGTGTTGTAAGCTGTTAATTCAAAAATGTGAAGGAGAGCTCTAAATGTCTTATTTTAATACTGTACTACCACCAGCATAGCCGGCAATAATTGTTTGTGAGAAATTGTTATGTCTGCTAGGTCTTGTAATCCATGTAATCCACAGGTATTATATACATATATATATATTTACAATAAAGACTCTGTACAGTCTTATATACTAAGGAATTTAAATTGAGCACATTTTTCCATAAGAAATCAGACTGGAGGTTACCCAGGAGCAGAAAAAGCCTGGGTGATGAATAATGAGTAAGTTATGCCTACATTAATCTGATCCTTTCTATCCTTGCATACATTATAGAAAAGCACTGTGTAAGAAAACACAGAAATAAACCCAGTGCAAAACGTCATTCTTGGAAAGGTCAGTGATGTTTAAAAATGGATCAGCATTTTCCTAATAGCTTTGTCCTCATTCTGCCTAAGGGCAAAACTGAGTTTAACATTGTGCTAGTTAAGGTATTTTCTAATGTTAATTCATACAAACTATAGCAAGCTCTATTTCACAATTTTTTTTACATGTTCCTCTCAACTACCTTTCTAATACATATATGTTTCTCATTACTTCCCGAGGTCTTGGGGGGGGAGGAAAAAAAAGATTCAAATCATCTCCTAGAGGAAGCTTTGTTTACTTACACTTCCTGCACAACCCTCTCATCTTAAACAGATCAGATATGTTAAATCATAATTCCAGTGGCAGAGTGAAGGAAATTGTATAGCAGATGCAAAACACTCAAGGGAAATTAATAGGTGGCAGGAATGTTTCAGAAAAGACCTGGAGAACTTAGCACAGAAAAAATTAGTGTTAAAAGATGCAGAGTAGTGCAAATGCTAGCCCATAAAACCAAAATAGGATTAGAAATGAAACTGAGAATCTAGAATAGCTGGTTGTTGAGGCAATGACAATATTAGGAGCCCAGAGAGAATCAGTTGCCCAGAACAGTCAGAAGAACAAAATTCTGTAAAAGTTTGGGGACTGAAGCAGATAAAGTAGCTCAGGAGAGAAGATCAAACACATAGGGCCTCTGAAAGATCAAAGATTCCCTGTACTACTGCAAATACAGTGGGAGATGACTGTGCTGAGGAGAGATGTCATGGATATATATTCTTAGAATGTATTCATAAAAAGTATTTAAGGTATATTTCCAAATATGGACTAATAATCAATTTACAAACCAGCCGCTAGGTCTATTCCTACTTTCTTGGGGTATAGTGATGCACAGGTAGTAACTCTGCCCTAAACAGATTGTTGGGGATTGCGCGGCAACAGCTGGTAGAAAGTTTATTATTGCCTTTTTCTTTCCTTTCTCTGATGTGGTTGACTGGAAGGGTACTTTATTTTAATCAACCAATACAATGCTTCCTAGATATTGTTGCAATCCAGCTTGATTAGCAGCACCACTATGGCTACTTTAAATTATGTCATGAATCAAGGCAGCTTTTAGAAACCCAAGAGTTAAGAACTACAGTGATAGCTTTACATTTATTACTGTTAAAATTTGCAATTTGACAGGATTTGCAGAAGTCAAGAAGGGAAGATTATGGCAGGTATGGTAGAAGTGTTTTGAAAATGACTGATTTAAGCATGAAAAATTTACAAAGTAAAATATTGACCTGAATGCATAGGTGCCACAGACTTAGTTGAAGAAGAGACAGAGGGTAGGATAACAAAACAGAAAATTGGTAATGATTGTAGAGTTCGTATTATTTTGATATTGTCAGTTAAAACAATGCTAGTATCACCCTTTTAAACATTTCTGTGACTGACTATAGACCTCAGATTTGAGACAGAAAAATCTGTGTTTTCTACATAACCCTTCCACTAACATTTTGTTGCCTTTAAGAGATGAAACAAATGAAGCATTTTTTGAAATACTGCCTGACACTCTTTTCATAATTCTGTGGGTACTTTTAGCCAACTAACTATATTCCTTATGTGATAATGCCTTTGATAAATTGAATTAAATTCAATATGGAATTCTGAGATTAAAGGAATAGATGAAGACCCCAAAACTTCTTGACCATTTTCATGAAACTTTAAATAGTTCTAAGCCAAGTTCTCTCTAGAAAGTAGTTTTGAAGACAAACATTAATTAGGGACAGCTTATATTATTCTGAATGGGATTGGACTTTAGTTTCAAACACTTAGACACTGATGTATAACATAGGTGTCCCCAGCTAATCTCAGTGTCTAAGCTGCAAGGCAATGGAAACCTGGGGGATTTGGCTGCCTAAACATAGGTATGCAGTGTCACCTGAGATGTTCTGGGTTTTACTAAGGTGTCTCTACACGGCTGGCGCATATGACATTGTATGTCCAAGAGATACACCTCCTTCTGGAGTAATATGGAAGGGAAAACCAATACTCCACAGGGCCCAAAATGCTGTTAGATGCCTATGTTTAGGCAACCGAGTCCTACACATTGCCAACAGAGTCAGTGAAGAGTCCAGAGAGCTATTTAGCAGAACAAATATAGGAGTTCATACTACCTGAGAGTGATTTGAACCGCTCTCCTGACCTGATGGCATATAATTCAGTCATCTAAGAATGGACAACTAGTGTTATTTGAGTTGCTATAGGGAAAATTTCCTGGCTGCTGATCCAGAATGATATGGATTTCCGTGTTGAATGCACCAGTCCTGAGAGGATGTCTCAGATAACCAAGGATTTCCCATGCAATGGTGTCAAGTCTTGAATGTCTATAGTCAAGAAAGAAGGCTTTATTGGTTAAAACAAACTAAAAATCAAGTTATTTTGGAAACAGAACTGAAGGACTTGGAACTAAAGAAAGAAATTTTTTATGATGAGGGTGGTAAAACACTGGAACAGGTTGCCTAGAGAGGTGGCAGATGACCCATCCCTGGAAACATTCAAGGCCAGGTTGGACGGGGCTCTGAGCAACCTGATCTAGTTGAAAATGTTCCTGCTCATTGCAGCGGGGGTGGACTAGATGATCTTTAAAGGTTCCTTCCAACCCAAAGCATTCTATGATTCTATGATTCTATGACTAGCCTTTGGAAGGCAATGGTGTAATAAATTCCCTGACTGGAAGCTGAAATTAGACAAAGTTAAACTAAAATTATTTACCCATTTTCTGTCATGAGTGACCACAAGCAACACTGGAACATTATGCCAATTAATCTTGATTCACTACTGCTAGAATATGTTTCTTTCAGATTCAATATATTTTGATTTATATTAAGATATGCTCTGATTCAAGTCCAGTTACTGGACTTCAAGGACAAATTAATTCATTAGATTTCATTAAATAATGAAATTATTATGCAAGCATCAGATTAGGTCATAGGACACTTATTTGGATTGTGACCCTGTGGCCTATAGTATGTTTTTATATGTATGATACATATATATATGTTTTTATAGTATGATTTCAAGGCCTTTTGGGGTGGTGTTAGAGAGCTAGAGGATGACTGAGAGCAAAGACACAAGAGGGAATACAGTGTCAGCTTCAAAGTGGGATCAAGAATTGCAGGTTCCCAAAGAATAAAACAGCACTTCTTGTTGGAGTAACAAGAAGAGAAAGAGGAATCTGTGTACACTCACTTTCGTTGACATCTAATTGGAAGATGCTGTCACTTTCACTACGTTGTGCATCACAGCTCCTATTTTTACTATGAATATCCCTAGAGTAAAGGTGACAATTCAGCAATAACAGCGTATTTCTTTTGCAAAATATAGAGGGAGACATCTGCAGGAATGCTATCAACAGCCTGCATATACCACATGAACTACTCGCTAAGTATAATTTTTGAAATACTTCAGAAAAAGGCAGTTTCCCTTTTATATAGGCTGGCACTGACGGGAGACAACCAAAAGACTTTGTGCAACTGTGAAAACTCTTTCTCTCCAGCGGAGGTGTGGAAATGACAAGATTGAGGACCATGTTGACCATTTGTGTCTGTCCCAGGTACTTATTATTTCTGATAAGAAAAATTTGGTATATGCCTTACAGGACAGTTTGTGCAAATGCCATCTTTTGTTTACTGTTTGACTTTGACAGTCTGTGATTTCCTAGACAGACAATAGGAACGTAAGAGGAAAGTTAGCTATTACTCACAGTCTGCTGTCAGTTTAAGCATTCACAACCTGTCACATCTTGTGAGAACTGAAGATGCAAATCAGTCTGTCTCTGCAGCAGCTCAAAGAAATGTGCTAGGTGGAATGCATTCCTTTATATGCTTGAATTGCTTGAAAAGCAACATAAATCTGTTAATAAATGTACATTACTAACACTAATGAGCTCCTCTGTACCATTGAGAAAATATAGAATACACAATGTCTAGAAATCTGCATTCACCTTAAAGGAGACCTCTAAAACTGCTGAACTAGTCAACAAAGCATAATTAAATCATAGGGCTTTCTTACAAATCTACATTTTTCTAAGTCAAAATTACATGGAATTTACCTTTTTCATTTCATTTTCTCACCCACTGATTTTACTCATTTCTACTTCAGCAGTGATACAAAGGTGACTTAAGTCATTTACATTTGGCTTTATATTGCAAGGACCTTTCCAAGCCACACTTTTCTAAATAAATTATCATTAAAAGGTGTAAAAAGTTATCTGTATCTTTATCTATCTGCATCTATCCACACTTATTCATATGAATGTTCATGTTTCTGTGGACCAGACCTTTTTGATCTTTTCTTTGTGTACAAAGCACCTAACACAAAGTTCTCCCATTGATATAACAATAGTCTTTTAGCAAAATATAATCTCTAAGTAAACTTTCTAGTTTAAAGCATTAAATAAATAGAGTACATACCATTTTATATTGTTATTTTTCGCACAAAATACATTGGTTTATGCATATTAAAGATTTATGTTTCTTTTGTTGTGTAACTTTGTAAGAGATTGATTTTATGGGGTGTTAATCCACTAACAATAGACACTACAATGCCCCAGACTTTAAGTCTGAGGAATTTTTTTTTTTTTTTTTGCCATCTAGTGTCTGTATGACCATATGCTATTCCATCTATGAATTATTAATGCTGCAGGAAATAATAGATGTTTTAAAAGGTCTATGACAACAGAGCAACATTTTGTTTTCTCTGAAGGGTTTCTGCCATATGACTTACGCAATCCAGACTAAACACTTTCCTTTTATATTTCACTCTCTCTGTCCTCCAATGTGTCTTTTATAACTCAAGTTTAGCTGGTTCCATTTGATCCTCTGATAACCAGCTTTCCTCACTGGTTCTGTGAAGCTTAACTCTGAACTTTGTCTTTGGACTTACATTCTTTAACATGATTTGTACATTTTTGCTAACAGGGTTGTTACACATTACTTTTATAGCAAAAGAGAATGATGTAGACTTTACGATGGATAGTATTTAACATAAGCCCAGAAAAAGGTTTCAGCCCCATCTGTTTTTAAAGAATTTAAATTGTCACTTAAAAAAAAAAGGTTATAATCCTTATGCTTGCCATGATGCTCTGAAATACCATAGTGAAGTGCAAAGTGTGTGGACAAGAAAACACTAAATGTAAGCAGAATTAGCTCTAAACGTAAGCAAAATTAGCTCAGAAATATGACAACTAAACAAAATTATGAGATTTTTGCTAGTACTAACAGCAGTTCATTTTCTTCATAAGCTTTCAGCACAAAAGTTTAGATTTTCAATAGAAACTAAGGAAATGAGACTGACTTTCTGAATACAAAAAAGAGATCTATCTTCTAAACATCTTTTGATAATTTAATTCTCATCACACCAAATGTGAGTGGGACTAAATTTCAATAGATTAATTAAAATATTTTTAGTTAAATGAAATAAAAATTATATATTATTTTTACTCTCTAATTTTATTTTATAATGTTGAGAACTATTAAGTTCTTTTTGAAAGCATTTTGCAGACATGGTGCAGTACTCTTGTACGATTGAATGCCATCTGTTGTCTAGGCTTAAATGCACACTGATTTTACTTTTAATTCATAATGAACATGAAGAATGAATGTGACCCATGTACTGCAATTTGGCTCAGTCATTGGCAGGTGCTCATTTAAGGCATAGAACATATTTGTAATTATAAAATGTCTATTTACAAGTTTCCAGGTGGGTAAGTAGATGTTAGTAACAAATAATTGCATGCCAGCCCACTATGTTCCCAACCACTGTACTAGAAAAAAACCTAGAAAGATGAAAGGATAAAGCATTCCCTTACTAATAACTGTATAACAGTTATATAATTTCTACTGCCAAATTTAAATCTAATAAAGACTTGAAAAACTTTGTTTAACATGTAAATGGAGACCTGCAAGCACACAGTTGGGAACATTAAGGATGTCTGAGTAAAGTTATAACATACCTTATGATGCTTTTATTATATTTGCCCTGTGGTTTTCTATTGATGTTAAAGTTTTCCACTGTTGAAATGCATTTGCCTCAGTCTTCAAATACCTGCTCAACAGGAAAAGAATGTCTGCACATGCTTTAATTTATCTCCCTCTACACCAGAAGATGACAAATTATCCAGAACAAGCCACAGTCTGAATGCTGATTACTTTGATCCTCATCCAGAAAAAAAACTTAATCATGTAATTGTGAATGTCTTCAAAAATTTCATATAGAATCACAATGCCGAATTGTGTTCAGATATACAGTCTTGTCTTCACTAAAGACAGTGACAGAATTGTCACAAATTTGACAAAATTCTTCTTGTAATGTTTAACATCACAACCATGATTTGCTAGATTGTAATGTGTTTAACAAGAAAGAATTACTGCTGCTCATGTAACTAATGGAACTGTGCATAGAACAGTTTTCTTTCTTTAATGTCTTGCCTGAACATTGTTTTTATCCCTCTTTCCATTGAAAATTAGACTTAGTCATAACGTCTGTGTTGTGTATCTTTCTGGCTTTGTGTTTTCCCCTAGCAATTTATTCACTCATTGGTGGCTGTAAATTTAACAGAAGGATAGAACTTCTGATGCTACGCCTATGCTGCTTTTCTTGGGAAAATTCCTATATCTTGGAAATGGTCAATTTTAGGGAAATTTTTGCATTGTGGGCTAATGGCTTATTAGATACTTCACTTGTAGCATCCCCTCATGTCAGAAGCATAGTAGGGAGAAGAGAGAAAAGACTGGGCAGTGTACTGGCATCCTGATTTTTATCTGCTGATAAGCAGCCTTTTTTATCCTTTCTTAAATATGTTATCACAGAGGCACTGCCAACATTACTGATGAGCTCAGCTTTGGCCAGCAGCGGTTCCATCTTGGAGCTGGCTGGAACTGTCTCTGTCGAACATGGGGGAAGCTTCTGGCATCTTCTCACAGAAGCCACCCCTGCAGTCCCACAGCTACCAAAACCTTGCCACGTAAACCCAATACATCTATGCTGCTACCCTACATGTTAATGCACTGCGGATTCACACATCTAGTCCAGGCGAGGGTGTCGTTATTCTGTATCTGCTCTACAGAGCTATGCTACTGAGAGAAGGGCTGCATCTGTCCTGCTGTTAAAATGTTGCCATTTCCATTATATGCACAAACTTAATTTTCAGTAGTGAAAACTGTATGAGCCATTTTATCCTCATCTGGATCTCTTCTCTGCCCCAACTTTTTGCAATAAGTTTGCATTATACTTCTCACATATGATTCATAGTGAATAGATCTCACATTTACAATATCTTATTACTGAGCAATTTTCATTTCTGACAGAAGAAAATAATGATAATAAAAAAGACTGATTAAACTGTATCCCTGTATAAGCAGTGATACCATTCCTCAGAAGAACACATGCCTGAGTTTCACCAGACCTGAATATCTTTTATTTCATTGTTCTGTGAGAATAAAGCTGTGAACTAGAACAATGTGTGAGTCAGCCCTTTGGGACATCTGTAGGTGAAGTTTTTGTTTGTTTTTTTTCTCTGGTGACTGGAAAGTAGAACTGATCTTGAAGATGTAATCATAGGAAAAAAGAAAAAAAAAAGAGAATAGTCATATAAATAGAATATTTTGACTGATATATGAAAATGTTTGTCCAGGTGCGTTGGATGGGTGTGAGGGCAGCGAGGAGCTGTCCTTCCTCGCTCTGGCTCAGGGGTGCATGAGTGAATCTGCCAGCCAGAGAGGCAGGGCACCTGCAGCGACAGAGTCAGAAAGCACTGATGAAACCACGAAGGCAGGAACAGGCTTGACTTTGTCCCCCATTCTTTGGGAAGTATGCTGTAAAAGGGGTAGTTCCTGGTGCAGGAGAGAGAACCCTTACTGGCAGCAACTACACTGTTGCTTTGGCCCCTTCTCAACATGTGTGGTACCCTCAGAGCACGGCAAGTTGACAGAGATGTGCAGTGCCCTTTGCCAGGATGTAGGGCTTGGCAGGGAACACCCAGGGAGCTGTGATGTGGTCCTTTCCAAAACCGGAGCAGCATCATCCATCACTGTTCCTTGCTAGAAACCTGGGTTGGCAGGCAAAACATGCTCCTGTGGGCAGAGGTGCCGAGTGGTCCAGGATTGCGCTCCTTCCAGGACTGAGCCCCTCGTTCTGCAAAACACTCTGCTGAGCTGTCCTGGGCCATCCTGGGCTGCTTTGCTCTCTGGTGGGCAGTGTAGGGGAAAAAAATCTGAAGACACCAGGCTAGATCCCTTCAGTGCAGGGCCTAGATGATTTTGCCTTTTTTTTAAATTATTTTTATTTGTTGGTTTTGGTTACTTTCTTTCAATTTTCTCAGATGAAATATGAGCTTTTTAAGAACTGCCAATATCTCAGTGTCTAAAGCTGCACCTTTGGAATTCAGACACCACCAGCCAGTGTTAGGATTGCCAGCTGACATAAACAGAAAAGTGGGACTTTGCTTCTTGAAGTAGGTAGCAGGTCAAATAGCTCAAAATTGTGAGTCTTGTGACCTTGCCAGGATATCTGCTCAGCGTTCCACAAATAGAGCTTCAACAAGGGCAAAGTGAAAGCTGCAAACATTTCTCCTGTCAACAAGGGCAGGTGCATGCCTCCTGTCTGGGTCCATCTCTGTGCACCATGGAAATATTTCCTATACTTAGAGCAGCATTCACAGTTCTGAAAGATGGACAGTAGAATCTGCTACAACCTGGACTCCTTGTTCTTCTTGCCCTGCTTGGGTTTTCTCAGTTGCCCACCCCTGAGAGGGGAAAGTCTGTTTCTGACTTTCTCCTTTTCTTGCCTGGTTGGCTGTCACTTCCCTCTTCACAGTTTGCTTTTCTCTTTCTGTTTGTTTTTCCTTTTCCTGTGAAAAGCCTGGTGACCTTTCTGTTCAACAGTTCAACAGGGAGGTAAAGCCATGATAAACTTGAACAAATTCTTCTCTTAATCAAAGTTAACTCATTTTACTTTCTTTCCCCGGATGAGCTCTTCAGATGTTCAGGCCATATGGGGGAGTCTGCTGCGCTTCCTAGAGTGACTGGAGGCACCTGCAATGGACATGTAGAAGTTAACAGATGGCAAGGGTCTACCTGGAACAGGAAGCAACAGTTTGCCCAATTGCCACCTTAGCACTGAAAGGCAGATCCCTTGGATGGGTTTGATCAGCTCAGATGAGCCAGTTCTGGCGGGTTCATCACACTTTGTGCCAATCTGCATCAGCCTTACTCTGCACTTTTGCAAAGCTGCAGGCTGATGGATGACCCTGCTTGTCCCTGCGGCAGCAGTGCTACCTTCTGAGGGGGGAAGGCTTTTGTTGTCACGCTGTTTGTGGCCCTGACATACCTCTGTTGGTTCTGCTTCTGCCCCTGGTGCTGGCGCCTCCTCAGCCCATGCACCGTCAAGCCCAGCCACCTCCTCCTCAACGAGTTCCCCATGGTGCTCAGTGAGGAACTCCACCAGTTGCAACACCTGCACACAGCAAACCATTGTTTTCCACCTGGTGTAGCAGGCTGGTAAACACAGCATACCTTCCCTGTCATCTCCACCAGGACATCCAGGGGGAGCGTGTGCTCCTCGGCTGGGCTCAGGAGGTTTGGCCCCACGCAGATGGTGGCAGTCATCCTGCTGGTGGCCGCGTTCCTGCTGATGTTTTCGAGCAGGGACAGCAAGCTCTTGAGGAGCAGCAGGGTGGCCTTGGGCAACTTGCTGGCCACCCTGAGAGAACGGGAATACAATGTTTTAGAGTAGATGTTGGCAACACAGGGTGCCCAGGCTGATCTCACCAAAGCCTACCCGAGGGAAGGCTGCCTGGCCACACCTGGTCTACAGTAGAGGGACTGCCTTCACTGAGATACAGCCGCCTCCCTCCCTGCCCCTCTGGCAAGAGTGTCTTCATGGAGCAACCCCCAAGGCCTGCGGGAAATGCTCCAAGGAGAGAAATACTTTTCTGTGCCACTTTCCCCTGAAACCCGATGTCACAGCAACAAGAGGTGACTGGCAGAAAACACAGCTTTTTCAAGGAGGCCGTCCTTTTGCAGGCAAGTCCCGGACTCTGCCAGTCCCTGCAGAGTAAGCAGGCTGCTCGCCGCACTTACTCTTTCAGTCCTGCCAGCTTCTCCTTTCTGCTGGTCTTCTGCAGGGCGCTCATCCACTCCTCTTAGAGCTCTTCCTTGAGGAGCTTGGAGGGGATGATTCTGAGGAAGTCCTGCAATGCCAAAGGGCTCCGGGTGAGGCTTTGACCAGTGCCACTGGGAGCACAGGCAGCATCCCTGGCACTCTGGCTCAGGAGCAGGTGGATGGGTTTCGGCTCCTGTACTCGCAAGTGCCTATCAGCACCAACAGAGCCAGGAGCTGCCAGGCTCCAGGTCAGCAGAATTCACATTCAAGATGACGGCCAGCAGGTGCGCAGGCTGGTTTTCGATGTGGACCTCCACTCCGCTGTTGTGGACCTCCACTCCGCTGTCAAGGGCCTCCCTCAGCTTCCCAAGAGGTGTGCTTGCTGGCTGCAAGCTGGAATATCCCCTCCGTGGATGGTCCTTGCTCATGGCGGAGAGCCAGCAGGTCCTGCAGGGGACAGAAGGACAGTTGCTTGGCTGAAGAGAGGCCCTGGGACAGGTGAGCCTTCCTCAGGGGCAGGGGCAAGTGTGGACAGCTCTGTGGCTCTCACTGGGCTGGGACAGAGGGGTAGGTGACATGGGGAGGAGCTGGCTTTGTGCCCAACACCCACCCAGGGTCCCTCTTCTGAGGATACCGCCTGTCCAGAGGAACCAGAGGGATGGGGACCCCCTGGCCAAGCTTGCTTACCTAGATGGACTGGGGCAGTGTGCCGTCCTGGCTGCAGAGAGCTGCCAGGGAACGGCCAAAGAGAACCCCCCGCCAACAGAGCGCAACAGCCTGGGTGCCTCTGCAGTGGCCGAGGTCCCTCACGATGCAAAGGGCCAGGGCAGCCCCCTCCTCCTCCTGTGGGTCCCACGTGCTGCCAAGGAAAAGAGAGCAAAGAGCTGTGGAGGAGAAGCACCAGGCAAGCACTCCTGGACCCTCTCAGCACTGTCCCCCCGCCACTGTCGAGTGCAAGGGAGAGGTGTCGTTTGGGAACGAGGGTCCCAGGGGCTCAGCTCTCTCCTGCCACAGAGCAATGAGGATGAACATGCACTGCGGGAAGGGCAGCAGCAGCCCCAGTGCAGCACGAGAGCCCATCTGTGAGAGGAGGAGAGAAGAGCCATCCTGCCCGTCTTCGCCAAACTCCAAACCAGCCAAATTGCCAAGTCCACCTTTGCTGCCAGAGAGCACCCATCGGTGGTGGCCACTGCTTGGGACCAGCCTGCAAGAAACGTGCTGCACTCACTGAGCAGCACCACAGCAGAAAGGGCCCCTGGCGAGCTGCATCAGCCCCTGGCCATGTGTGAGAGGTGGGGAAGGCCGAGAGGCTTTGCTGCAGCCAGCGACCCGGGACATGCCCAGCAGGGCAGGAAGTAAGCACTGGAGCAGGCTGGGACAAGGGGCTCTCCCGCCAAAGCTCAGCCCGCTGGCCTGAGACACCTCTCATCCTGAGCAATCCTCACCTCTGCCTGGCCCTCAACCAGCCTCTCCAGGCTGCTGGCATGTAGTGTCATCACCTGGGCAAGAGGAAAACAGTGGAAGGTGAGAAGCGATGCACCTGATGCTGGGCTGGAGCAGCATCTGGGGGCAGTGCGGAGTCACTGGGGAGCCCAGAGCTGGGGCCAGGACTGCAGGCATGGCCTCACCAGTGCTGAGCAGAGGCGAAGCGTCACCTCTCTCCAGCTGCTGGCAATGCTTTGCCCAGTGCAGCCCAGAATACCACTCTCTGTGTTTGCTGCAAGGGCAGCTTGCTGGCTCCTCTTCAACTTGGTGTCCACCAGGACCCCCAGGGCCTTTTCTGCCATGCTGCTTTCCAGCAGCTTTGCCAACCTGCTTTTGGTCACGAGTATGTGTGGGTGTTTCCCGGGATGCTTCATGCCCTTACTGGTGTGTCCTGGTTTCGACTGGGATAGAGTTAATTCTTACTACTAGCTGGTATAGTGCTGTGATTTGGATTTAGTATGAGAATAATGTTGATAACACACCTATATTTTAGTTGTTGCTGGGTAGTGCTTACACTAGTCAAGGACTTTTCCAGCCTCCCATGCCCTGCCAGGTGCACAAGAAGCTGGAAGGGGAGGGGACACAGATAAAACAGTTGATCCAAACTGGCCAAAGGGCTATTCCATACCACATGACGTCATGCTCAGTATATTAATGGTGGGGAGCTGGCCGGGGGCAGCGATTGCTGCTTGGGGACTGGCTGGACATTGGTCGGCGGGTGGTGACTGAGTGCATCACCTGGGGGTTTTTTGTTTTGTTTTCTT
>WAAD01024163.1:1484-18474 GCA_013389945.1 Fregata magnificens | reverse complement strand
CAGGATCTTGTTCAAAAATCAGCTTGTCCTTTTCAGATGGACACTGGAGGCTTTGTACAGCTATAATTGACACAGAAAAAGGAAGCTGGCTCTTTGTTAGAGGAAAATAGGTAGGAAAAAGTACAAGCTGCTATATTCACAAAAGCGTTTAGGTACCTGTAACTGAAATTGGCAGTATCCACCTTGGTAGCTGTCAGAAATAAGGAAGTAGAATAAATGTTACAGATGTGTATCATAGGCATGGAACTGAGAGATCTAAGGTCTTAATTCACAAATACAGCAGTATAAGTTTAGTAAACAGTTCAGAAAACTTCTGGCATTACTGATCTTCTTGGACAATGTTTAACAGACAACAAGAATAGAAGCTGCATTTGCTGTGGGAGGTGGAATACACAATAAAGATCACTGCCTCCTTCCTAAAATTAAAAGTGAAATGCAAGAGGAAATAGATTCGTGGTGGGAATTAATTTAAAACAAAATTTTGAAATTGCTAGAATGCAAATAAAGGTCAAGAGAAAACCAAATCTCTGCTGTCACTATAATTCAGTATTATTTAAATTATAGACAAGGTATTTCTTAACAGTTGTACTGCTAACTAGACAACCTTGCGGGCATGTTTAATGTTCTATGAAGTGAGTCTTCTCAGTTCCGTATGGACTTGACAGTAATTAAAAGTATGCTTTCTCCTTGCAAAACTTGCATGGTACAAATGACTTTTCATCTGAAGCTTTGGAGGAAAAAAACCCAACTGTGTCAAACTGTAATCCTTCTTTACCAATATTGTCCAAAAAAAAAGAGGGGGGAGGAAAATTAAAAATGTCATTGTATATTTTATATAGTTATATTCTGGTAGAATTTTGGCTTCCATGTTTTATAAAACAGGTCCAACATTAGGATTTCTGCTTCTCTCTGTCTTCATTTTCACAGTATGAATTAACTGAGCAGCTATGCTATACTTACCAGTCATTCCTTTTCAGAAATTCCTGCAATTATGAGCTTAATAGTGGGTAATATAACCAGGAGTCAGACTCTAAGACAGTTATAGTGAGAGAAGAATTTTGGTCCAGTTTGTGGTCTATTGTTATATATTTTCTATGGTAGTAGGATTTTCTAGCAAAGATCAATATTTTTTATTTCTACAAGTGAGAAATTGTTATGCGGTACTTCATACAGTGGCACTACTCTGTACTTTTTGTCATTGGTTTTTAAGCAGAGTTCTTAAAAATTACTATAGATTTGCAAATGAAACATAGAGTTTGAAGATCTGCTGATCTTCCAGGCCTTCACTTGAAAACAAAACAAAAAATCCTATTAAACTCTAGTAGAACTTCTCCACAATTACAACAACTGAGGATAATTTTTACTGTAACTGTATCACATTAATATGTAGCTTTGGGACTTATTTGTTTAGCTTCTCAAGGTGTGACAGCTTCTTTAAAAGAAACTTGTATAAAAATGTTTGATTGAGGCAGGCTTAGGAACAAATTTGAAAATTTTTTTTGCTAACTGCTCATAAACATCCCAGTCAAAGTCTTTGGTATAAAATAATTTTACAAATAAAAGTAGAATTGGATGGGCACTTTTTGAGGAAAATAAACTTTGGATGCATGAAGAGAGGTACAGGTATATGATACTTGTTTTGATACTTGTTTTGATTTTGCTGTTAACTCAGCTGATTTCAAGGGTGAAGAATTAAGCACGTGTTGAGATCAGGGTTGTACTTGCCGTGGGAATTAGGAGAATAAGCTAGAAAATAATCATTCTGTGATAACATCTTTAGTGTGGCTTGCAAATGGCTGTGGGAGGGACCAGCGGGGGAGTGAGTGCCTCTTGTGCTCCCTCTAAGGATGGGCTTATGGAGGAATAAATGAGAAAAAGCCTTTGCAGGAACTTGAGCAGTTGCCAGCCCTAGAGCAGAAGGGCATGAAATGAGAGAGGAAACTCTCCTCTTACATTTCTATACTTCTGGGCACTATGTGGCTCAGCATTAGCAGGAATTTGAGAAGATGCATTTCCCACCCCCAAGTGACAGTATTCAGTGAATTCGTGTTACTTTTTCTCTGTGCAAAGTATAAAAGCTATTGAATAAGTAGAAAATAAAATACTTGCTTTTCAAGAATGTGCAGGATCAGAATTTATACATACTTCATACATTGAGCTACAAATACAGGCTGTCGCTGGTGGAGTGTTTTCCAGTTAAATTCTTTAGCCCCCTTCATATCTGTCAAGAGGTTTTGCAGTGGCAATGAGATGTCAAGGGGGTCTGAGCAGAAACATCGTATCTTATAAAGAAAATCTTACAAAAGGAAAAGAATGGACATTTGTTCTGAAATTACGGAAATATTTTGTAACTACGGTTGTCATTGTTTTGTCAATCAGTTGTTTTGTCAATCATCGGGTAAGGCATTTAGTCTTAGATAACCTGTCAACAGATTTAAGCACTTTACTGCTACCCTTCTGAGATAAGGTGGAAAATTGTGTGTCATGACAACAACTACAAATGAAGTCTCAAATGCATACATAAAAGAGAAATGCTTGAATGATTTTTTATTTTCATCTTTTCCATCCAAAATATTTCTATTTTTTTCATAGGAAAATGGAAGAGAAATAGTATGTGCTTCTATTCAATTCCTTAGATGCATACTTTGATGAAGAAATTTCTTTTTGTTCACTAGGGGAAACTGGTAAAATGTTAAAAGAAAAAAACCTGAAAACCAAGTTAGGAAATAGCTAACAGAAAAACCTGCTGCTATTCAATGAATTAAAAGTGTCATGGAGGGGCACTTCCATTGTAGGACCTTCTTTTCAGGACCTCATCCTTACTCCTAAACTCAATATGATTTAGGCTGGAAAAATTTTTGTTCATGTTTTGAATTATTCTACCAGGCAAAATGTTAATTTCACATGTTAAAAACCCATATCTTCTTTCATGTCCTGGAGTAGGTCAGAACTGTTTTATTTAATAACTTAAAAATTCTGTGGACCATAATCCTTGTTGAGGTGAAACACTTTGTATATATTTGAAAAAGAGATGAGGAACAATGAGATGCTTGCTTTAATTGTTGCTCAATCTTCTCTTGAAAGAGAAGATACAGGCATTCCTGTCCCATGTGTTTTTAAAATCTTAATTTCTAACATTGTATCTGTATAATTGTTTATAGTTTTATCTTTCATTAGAACTTTTTTCATATTTGGTAATATATTCTTTTGGCTCATAATCCTAATTTGCATAGGGGCTGATACTGTCATTTTTGCCTAGGCTCAAATTCACTGACTTCTGGAGTGGTTGTTTTCTGAATAACACAATTAAAACCTCCAGCACAAACTCCACTGAATCCTACAATTTCAAGATCTGCACCAAAATGCACTTATTTCAATGTGCAAGCAGGCTTTCAACTTTTTTAAAGTGTTTTTTTTTTTGTAATTTTTTAAAAGATATTTTTTTACAAGGGAAATTCAAAATAAAAATATATTAATTGAAATTGTTATGATCCTCAGAGTTAGACTATGCAGATTTTAATATTCTTGTGTAACCGTAACTCCCATTGCATGTGTATTCTCAGACATGAAAGTTAACACTATATAATGAAAACTGTATGTGGGTTATGTAAAAGGAGAAAAAAAAGTGGCTGTGTGAGATACAGCTTTAAATTTTTTTATTTTAATATATTCATGTTCTCAACTTTAACTCTGAAATAATGCTGCAGTGTTTAAATTATATTTATGTAGATACTCCATCCCTTTGGCTCAAGCAAAGATCAGCCAGAGTACCCAGAGTTTAACCCAGTTTTACTCAAAATGTATCTAAGACCTGTTCATTCTTAAAACTTGTGATGTGAGCTTCTGGATTGTTCATAAGTAAGTGTTGGATCACTCCCCCTCAAAAATTAATCATGCACAGAGCAGGTATATGTCCAGCGTAGAAAGTCTGTGTACATATATGCATACTTGTTTGTGTGTTATTTATAAGAAGCAGAAGAAAAGAGTTTACTTGATTGGGCAACAATTCCAGGAGTACACTCTCTTACTCTTGTAGATTATGGGAATGTTTGTGGCAGGTTAATTGTATATGTCTTTCCACCGGGATATTACTTGATTTCCCCTGAGATTCTGTGAAGATGTTTCAATCTGTATTACTTCTGCAGGTGAAGGAAGAATAAAAAGGACACGTCAACACTGAGTATTTGGGGCCTAAACCTAGGTCTCTGGTGTTTTCTTTTGTGTCAGACAAAACTTTTACCGACCTTCAAGTAAACTTAGCCTATACAATGTTTAGAGAATTTTTTCTCACATAAGAATACCTGGTAGGATGAGGGAATTCACTCCTGCAAATTCTGCTGTTACAGTTGGGAATTTCTTTGCCTTCTTTGCCTCTTCGGTGCTTCACTGCTGACAAGGTTACTGCTTTCCTCAAAATACACCGCTTAGATAAGGTACAGTATCTGCAGCTCTGAAATCACAAGTGATGAGTATATATGAAGGTAAAAATCCGAAGGGACAGTGAGAAGAAAAGATCGCAGTACCAGAGGCATTTCTTTATATCTCTGAGTTTCCTCTCCAGTGCTGCTGGTTTTTCTCTCCCAACTTCTAAAGACAATAAGTAGCACGAGTCAGAAGCTTAACCTCTTTATGTTTGTTCACTCATCTGTAAAATAGAGAATATTGCATGTGTAATACTGCTTTTAGGTTGAATATGTTAATGTCTAAAAAGCTTTTTAAGAATGTAAAACACTATGCAAATGTGAAATATTAGCATACCTTTCTACTTTAACAAGAGGGGGAGGTGCTGCAAGAGTTCATAGGCTACGCTTGAAGTAGTTCAACGCAAGCCAAAGTGTCTTTGAGAGCGGTGTCCTGAGAGAATCTCTGAAGTAGCAAAAATCTTACACTCCAACTGACTTCCCCACACTCGTAACTAAGTCTTGTGAGACAGGCTATTAATATTGTTTCTTTCTGCGCCCTTGTTCACTTTGGGGCTGGTTTTGTAACGAGCTGGACATAGAGACTGGGGGAAGCGCCTCACACTATTGTTGAAATTGCAGAGTTCTTAGGTATATCTATCATCCACGGTAAAAACAAAACACCCCAAACCACACCACCTTACTCATCGCACCTAACCCTAAACGAATTAAAGCTCTACCTTAGTTGAGAGCTCTTGCTTGAGGGAGGAAACAGGAAATCTCAGCTATCTTGTTCACCTTAAGACGTACCAATATCATAAAACTATGTTTGTAGTACCTCAAGGCAGGAGGTCAAAATAATTGGTCTAGTGTTCGATCTTGTACATAGTGAGAAAGCCTTCTGAGAGGTGTGCAGACACAACAGGATGCAGAAGGCATGGCACCTTTGCATTACTAATATTCAAAAGCTCTCCATCTTCTGGAGAGCACAGTTAGGCCTTAAATGTTACAATGGTACAGTTTGTGCAGGTGGAGAAATATGGCCCTCAGTGTTTATGTATTTCCTTGTTAATAACATAAAATAACAGATATCTTTCTGTTTAGAAGGGGCTTTAAAGTCTGCAATATCTGTTGTCTTGTTTGGATCTCACATATTTCTATTAAATAAATTAAACCCCCTTATACCTCTAAGACTGTAGCACAATGAAAAAAAAATGACTTTGGTATCTGAGGTAAGCAAGGTTGGTTTGTTGAGGTTTTCTCATCTTTTTTTAGTTAAAGAATGGAAACCTTTTGTTCCAGGCAGCTTCTGTGCAGTCATAAAACGTGCTGTGTCAGAAAAAGGACGCTGGAAGGCCATTCAGATAAGTACCAGTACAATTGCAAATTTCATGCCTCTCTGCACACCTATGATACTGTTTATCAAGGTTCTTTTAAATGTTTCATGCTGTGGAAAAGACCAAAAATGTTACATCAATTGCTATATTTCACCGAAATATGGTTTATATTTCTATTTTTTCGGAACAGCAATTGGACCTGAAAAAGTATGAATTGACATTGGCAACACCACATTTCCCGTTTTTATAAATAGTCAAACACTTCAGGAAGCATTGAATAGCTGATGTACTTTTCCTGTGATGTAACTTAATGAGCCCTTCTCATACATGCAAAGTTTTAATAATACTAAACTATACTTAAAACTGACCTGAAATGCTTTAAAATGCCATCTAAGAAGCCTTAATATTTAAAAATGCTCAGCTAGTCCTCTGCAGAAGACTCTGTGGGGTACAGAGTCCCATCCAGTGGTTGGCTCAAATGATTTTATGCTCTCTTTTTAAAATTCATTTGTCCTTCTTTTTAATAATGTAGTAGCAGAACTATACTTGTGTAGTGATAGTAGTTTCTGATCTCTGACCACATAAATGTAAGATTTTTTCATTGTTTAGGTATGTCTCTGCTGACATTCCTGACATTCTAGGAAAGTGTTAGATGCTCCTGTAATGGTTCCCCCTAGCCCTGTGATGCTTGAAAACATGGTAAATGAAAAGGCCTAATTCTTCTTGTACTCGTTCAGTTTAAAAGTAATAGCACCTTTGGTATTACTGGATAAGAAAAGCAGAATTTGTTCCAGGGACTCTGATTTATTTATTTATTTCCTTTTTTTTCAACACTGGTAGAATTCCATTTTAAGTCAGTTAAGTTGCAAAATCAAGTGTAAAACTGAATCTGAATTCAGGCTCATATTATGCTGGGGTGTTTGTGTGGAATGCTGTACTTATTTCTTTAAGTCTGTGGCAAAATCGTGCTCACTTCAGAAGCATAAGGTGGAAGACAGTGAAATTGTTGCCTGAGACTGAAATAAAATGGAGTATACGTACATGGCCTGTCAAAAAATTGCTTATTTTGACCAAAAAGAAAGTTGGTAGTTGGATTCATTCAGTTCCCTGTATAGCATCTTATCTGATTATTAAAGGGTTTTTCTAATAATAAAGAAGCCTTGAATTTTAAAAACTAACAAAACCGGACTATTCCAAAGTTGAATATGATATCATTATCTTCATGCTAACCACAATAATAAACTAATAATTTAATTTTGATATTATCTCTGCAGAAGGTAAACTTAATAATATAGTAGAAGACAATGTGATTATTTCTAAAGAAAAAACTTTAAGCCCAAGACTGTGTTTTGTGCAAGTAATACCACGGTTGTCTGTAATTGGTATGTAGTGATTTCACATAAATGGTCAACTATAAGAAATAAACTTTCTCAGTTAGTTAAGATTTTAAAGTGTGATGCATTTTTGTATCAACTCCAGCAATAATATCTTGATTGTACACTACTGGCTGGGACTATTACTATTAATAATTTATTTCAACCATCTTTTTTCTGAAACAAAAACTTAATAAAATACATTAATGCTGTTATGGTTTTTTTTCAGAACCTTTTCATTATTTTAGATCTTTTATCTTTTAAAATGTCTTTTTATATCTTTTATAGTTCTAAAGCTTACTTGGTTTTTACACAGGATATTAAAGACAAATAGTGGTCTTGTGAAATCCAGACAAAATCAGGAATGATCGTATGAATACTCCATTTTACTTAACCTTCATAATTTAGGGAATACCGAGACAGGTAAAAGGTTTTCATTTCGTCCTATTCATTTCTCACGTAGTTGTTTTAGGAAAAAGGCAGTTTAATTATTATTGATAATAACATTAGTCCCACCTCTAATCTTGCACTTGAGATATTAGTTACTTTTTTTTCCCCTACATCCTAGCTGAGTTTTATGATTTTAGACTTACTCTTGGTAGGTTTTGTGTGTATAAAAATTGAAGATGCCTGAAAGAACTGATTAACTTGCCCTCATACCTGCCCTCATTGGAAGATAGACCACACTATTCTTTTGATTCATTTTCATACAAAAACCTAATTTTATGAAGAATGTATGCATACATACACCTTTACTATCTGTTTTCAGTACCAATGAGGTACAAATTATACAAATAATGAGGCTACAAATATTGTATAATTTGCTTATTCTAATGGAAACTAACATTTCAATATAAGTAATATTTTTTATTTGATAAATTTTATTTGATGTGTTGTGTGACTCTGTTGCATTTACCTAACATAGAGATAACCTTATAGTGTGGTATGGATCTTACTTGTTAAACAACAGTCAATATACTTTGCCTGTTGTCTTTCTGTTCCATAATTTTTGCCAGATATGATTTTCACTGAATATTGTAGCAATTTATCATAGAATTGTGGAATGATTTGGGTTGGAAGCAACCTTAAAGATAATCTAGTTCCAATCCCCCTGTCATGGGCAGGGACACCTTCCACTAGACCAGGTTGCTCAAAGATCCATCCAACCTGGCCTTGAACACTTCCAGGGATGGGGCATCCACAGCTTCTCTGGGCAACCTGTTCCAGTGCCTCACCACCCTCACAGTAAAGAATTTCTTTCTTATATCTAATCTAAATCTACCCTCTTTCAGTTTAAAGCCATTACCCCTTGTCCTGTCACCACATGCCCTTGTAAAATGTCCCTCTCCAGCTTTCTTATAAGCCCCCTTTATATATTGAAAGGCCGCAGTAACGTCTTCCTGGAGCCTTCTCTCTCCAAGCTGAACAACCCCAACTCTGTCAGCCTGTCTTCGTAGGAGAGGTGTTCCAGCCCTCTGATCATCGTGGTGGCCCTTCTCTGGACTCGCTCCAACAGGTCCATGTCCTTCTTATGTTGGGGGCCCCCCAAGCTGAACGCAGTGCTCTGGGTGGGGTCTCACGAGAGCAGAGTAGAGGGGGAGAATCACCTCCCTCGGCCTGCTGGTCACACTTCTTTTGTTGCAGCCCAGGATACGGTTGGCTTTCTGGGCTGCAAGCACGCATTGCTGGGTCATGTTGAGCTTCTCATCAGCCAACACCCCCAAGTCCTCCTCAGGCCTGCTCTCAATCCAGTCTCCACCCAGCCTGTATTTGTGCTTGGGATTGCCCCGACCCATGTGCAAGAACCTTGCACTTGGCCTTCTACTTCATGAGGTTCCCACGGCCCACCTTGGGGTTTGAAATCCGAGGATTTAAATTCTAGGTTTTTTTTCATTTGAAGCACTTATTTGTAAATTACTAATTAAAACTGTGTGTCTTTTTCTGAAGACTTAATTACATCAAGAGAAAATATTAGGTTTTTCTTAAACAGATAACTGGATATGGTTCTGGGACTGAGGTTACACAGAAGCGTTGACTACATTAATGTTTCTTTTTCATGTTAAAGATATCTCAATTTATTCATATGCTCCTCTCACTTTATATTTTCAGTATTGCAAACTTACCTAAATTAATTTTGGTTTGGATTTAAAGCTATAATAGATAAATACAAGAACATAAGTCGTCTTCCACAAAATGATTCCTAGAAAGCGAATGAAAGAGCTGAGAACCGAAATTTAAGCCATAAAATAGTATCTAAATAAGAATTATTTTCCTGGGGCTATTAACTGAATATGAATGTTACTTTAACATTAACTAGTTTTTTCTCCTGAACATTTTTTGCAGATTTTTGAGATCATGTCTGAATCAAATTTAGTTTTGGATTGCTTGTGTACATGGTTTATCTTTTTCTAAGGCATTTTTTTAACATTCTGCTACAGCTTGGAGCATAGATCTAAGGAAAAAAGGTTTCAATGCTGAGAACGTGAAAAACAAATGTTAATTATCAGTTTTAAAGATTGGACAATCTTGTTCTCTACAAATTGTTAGACAAGGAAAGAGAGTCTGGATACAGAAGTGTAAAAGCTTTTGTGAGTTTACTAAGCATGATATTCAAGCGTGTGTGTACATAGTTTGTTAGGGCTAATGGGAGATAATCAGGTTCATCCCTACAAATCCATGTATCTGGATACCTTGGTGCTCACGCATACATTTTGTTGATGAAAATACTGAAATATTTCAGTTGCCCGTGTAGTATGCTTGCGTACATCATAGTCACAGTTTCAATGTTGCATATTTTGAATTAATGAAGCAGCAGGAGGTTTGTAATGGTGCCTGTGTGCAGTGGGAAGAGGAACATTCTTCCAGAATATCAGTGCCTGATGTTTGGGAAGAAAGTTACTTCAGCGTTTAGTCTTGACTTCATGAAAGCTCTGGACGTGTAGTGTTTGGTGGATGCCAACTGTGACCTCAGGCATTTAAAAATGTGCAGAATGGATTCTTTAGGTCCTTGTCTATGAAGCAAGCAGTGATGCGTCACTGAGTTCAGAAAATAAACTGTCAAGTAACATAATAGTATCATCTCAGCCTGGCTGAAGCAGTTTTGGAGAGGCTGGTCTGAGTGGTACAGTCTAGCACTGAAAACTGGAGGGAGTTAGGTTGTGTGATTTTGCATCAATTTTGAAATCCTGCTCTGTTGTAAAGGTTTTATATTTGACTGGTTACTAACAACTGTGGTTGTATTAATATATGTCTTGAGTTCTGGTTATTAATTTGTTACCTAATTGGAGTTCATGCAGAACTTTGCAAAAGGGAATAAAAGTAAGGGGCATGCTAGCAGCCAACTGCCAGCAGCATCTTCAGTTGAACTTTTATTTTCCCACAAAACAGTTGAGAAATTGAAGCTGAAAGATTGTCAGGTTTCAGGAAACATAAGAATTTCTGCAGAAACTGTAAAAGGAAATGAATAAGCAATAGAATTCAAAGCTTACAACAAGTTTAAGAAAATAGAAAAGGGAGCAGTATAAGGTAATTTATGCACTGGTTTTGTTTAATATATTCAACTGAATTTGATACTATCTTCACAAGAACTAGTACATTTTCTGTTAAAATAATTCAGAATTCTTTTATTGAAACTGATTATTTTACTTTCAACTCTCTGCTTATTAAAGCTAAGGAACAGTTTCCCTGAAGACATTTGCATCTATTAGCAAAGGAAATATATGTACTACTAGAAATACTTAACCTAGGACAAATTGGTGACAGCAGGATATTGAGCAATTAAGTCTGTGTTCTCAGAGAGGATGTAAGGGAAAACCCAGACAAATGTAACAGATATTAGGTTGTCTAACTGAGCTGCTTAGACATTTTGTTTTCTGAAGAAAACATATATGTTTAAATATATATGTATATAAAAAACTTTGGGATTTGACTCAATGTTTTTTGGCTGTAGAATTGAATTTTGAAGAAAACTCAAAGCTTTCTGTGGAAACTAGGAGAAATAGCGTTCTATTTTTCTGCATGAAATTTCCTATTTTCAGCAATGGATTACCCTAGTGAATATATGGGAAGGATCAGGCACCAAGTACACTGGCAATCTAATGACAGACTACAGACCAACTAGAAAAAAAAAGTCACTCCGAACATTTACACTTAATTTTTGCTCTTCCTTAATCTAGTGTCGTAATTCTTTCACTTAGCTTCAGTGTTCTCCATTTTTAGTGTGATCAGTCTCAGTGTAAATGTAACTGCAGTATATTTAATAAATTGTATTTCATACTGTATCATTCAATTTTTTTAATGTAGTTTTCCGTACTGACCTTTGTTTTGTGATGGTTAATTTTTTATATATTTTGAACATTTTGTATGTCAACTAATACCACGCACATAATTATATTTCAGATTGTTTACTCATAGGAAAAAATATTATTTTGTGTGTACTGTGCTAAGTTTCCAAACAGAACACCTCTGATCTTCAGTCTTGTATCTCATAAAACTTAGCTAAAGTTTAGGTGACCTCACTGATGAAAAAATACATTTTGAAGTTTGTTTAATAACTGGTTCACCGTCTTGTAGGTGATCTGTGTTATTTATCTTGATTCCATAATTTGGAATTGTTAGGCACATATCTGTAACAATAATTTGTGTGCTAGAGTCTGATACTTTAGCAGACATAGCAAACTGGCAGAAGCCAATAGAGAGATATGTTTTAATCATTTAGAGTATATATGTGCAACACACCATTTCCAGACTCTGTGTATGTATATATGTACCTATATATGTACATAAATATCAGTTCAACAGTAGTTAATTATGCTGATTCAGTGATTTAGTTACAGGTACGTGAGAGCAAATTGATTTTACTGATTCTTCATATAACACGATTTTTTATTTTTAAATTTGTTGTCTATTTTTACGGTTTTATTTTTTCTCCCATTCCACTGACTGGTTATGGTCTTCACGTGCTTAACCGATGAAGACCGTGATATATTTCAGATTGTTTTTCTAAGCTTTTTCTTCAGATATGAAAAGTAATGGTATTCTGCAGTGCAATACTACTTGAGACCATTTGGCCTCCAATGTTACAAAAATTGGTGGTTTTTTCCCTTCAGAATTCCTGTGTTTTTAATTTAACAGGATTATTAAATCTTATGCATCATCATGTTGAAGAAATTGGTGATCTGGAAAATGCAGACTAATTAATATCATGCTGTTGAATGCTGAGTATTTTTATATAATAATTTATTACTGCCAGAGATATGAATCTTACACCAGACTGACACACATAAAGCAGATTGCCCTCACTGTTGAAAACAGAATTGAAATGATAGCAAACTACAGAAGTATCTGCATTTCAGTAGACGATTAGGTACTTCATTAGTGTACGTTTGTTCTGTCTGTTAATTAGAAAAAAAAAAAGCAAAAAACTCATCTATTGCATGGCTGTTCTCTGAAAGCTGATAACTATTGGCTAATTAAGCAGAGATTGGAGCGACAGGCTTTGGCTAAATTCTCTAGTGTAGTAATTACTGATTTGTAGGATTTACTTCCTCAAAAAATTAAATCTGATCCTGGTTTTATTTTATTATTAATTTGGAAATATGAACGCTTTGAAACTTGGTCTTGTCAGTTTGTCTGTAAGAATATAAGAAGGTGACCTTTCAAATTAAATGGGGCATGCTTATAAAGTAGTACACTGTGTACTATTTTATACTTCTTAATATTGCTTAAAACTAAATATTAAAGGTATTTCCATAAAGAAATTACTCATATGATGTGATATTTCCCACAGCTGTCACCGATCTAATTGTTGCAGTGCTCACTAATGGCCAAAAAAAGGCAGAGTTTGACAGCTGTTTTGTAAATGATTTGAATGGTCTCTGTCCTAATGCTGTCTTAAGCATTGCTGTAGGTGGTATCAAATAGTACCCTTGCTCTCCCTCTAGAGAACCTATAGGTCACTAGGTTTTGGTATTGAGCTCCCACTCCTCTCCACAGAGAGGTGGCTCTCTCAAAACAAGCTTGAAATATATTATAGGATGATACCCCGGATGAGTTCTTCCATAGGCAATTAAGAGAAATCTCTGGATTGGTAGCCCTTGTTCTTATGGGAGATTTCAACTTCCCAGATATCAACGAGGATACCATACTGCTATGACAAGCAAGTCTGGGAAATTCCTGAAGTTTGTGGAAGACAATTTCTTGTCACAAGTACTCAGTGAGCCAGCTAGGAAAGATGCCCTCCTAGATTTGTTGCTTGTGAATAGAGAAGGACTCATAGGAGATGTAATGGTAGGTGGCTGTCTTGGCTGCAGTGGTCACGAGATGGTTGAGTTCAGAGTTTTTGGTGTAACGAGAAAAAAGGTCAGCAGAGTTGCTACCCTGGATTTCAAGAGAGCAAACTTTAAGCTACTCAGGGAGCTACTTAGCAATGGCCCCTGGGAAATTGCATTTGAGGGCTCAGGGTTCCACGAGTGCTGCTCAGTTTTTAAGAACCACCTTTTAAAAGCACAGGAGCAGGCAATCCCGTTGTGTTGGAAGTCAAGCAAGTGGGCAGAAGACCGGCTGGGCTGAACAGGGAACTCCTCTTGGAACTCAGGAGGAAAAAGAAACTGTATGTTCTCTGGAAGCAAGGTCAGGCTTCGAAGGAAGGTTACAGAGCCATGGTTCACATATGCAGGGAGCAGACACGAAAGGCCAAAGCTCAGCTGGAGTTGAAATTGGCCAGTGTTGTGTCAGAAAACAAGAAAGGCTTTTTAAAGTATGTTAATAGCAAGAGGAGGTCTAAGGAAAACATTGGACTGATGGTCACCTGANCTAAGGAAAACATTGGACTGATGGTCACCTGACAAATAGGGATGAAGAAAAAGCAGAGGCATTAAATGCTTTTCTTTTGCCTCAGTCTTTATTAATACTGACAGACCTTGGGCTGCCCAGTCGCCTGAGTGGGAGGACCATGACTGCGGGAACAGTCATTTTCCATTTGTGGACACTGAAACTGTAAGGCACCAGTTGTATCACTTTAGTGTTCCTAAGTCCAGAGTGCTGAAGGAGCTAGTGGATGTTACAGCAGGACTCCTCTCAGTCATCTACCAAAGGTCTTGAGAGCCTGGGGAGGTCCCCGCTGACTGGAAGCTAGCCAATGTTATTCCAATTTACATGAAGGGCTTGAGGGAAGACCCAGGAAACTACAGACCTGTTAGTCTAACCTCAGTACCTGGAAAAATTATGGAGAAGATCATACTGGGTGCTACTGAAAGACATTTACAAAACAATGTAATCATCAGGCACGGGTTCACAAAGGGAAAGTCCTGTTTAACTGATTTGATATCCTTCTACAATAAGGTCACCTGCCTAGTGGATGAAGGGAAGGTAGTGGATGTATTTTTTCCAGATTTTAGTAAGACTTTTGATACTGTCCCCCAAAACATCCTTCTGGACACATTGTCCAACTGTGAGATGAGTAGGTAGATGGTGCTCTGGGTAAAGAACTGGCTGTTCTGGGCCCTACCGTTTAAAAAGGATGTTAAGGTACTTGAACGCATCCAGAGAAGGGCAACAAAGCTGGTGAAGGGGCTGGAAGACGTGGCCTCTGAGGAGTGCTTGAGGACTCAGGGTTTATCTAGTTGGAGAGAAGGAGGCTGAGGGGTGACCTCACTGCCCTCTACAGCTTCCTGAGGAGGGGAAGTGCAGAGGGAGGTGCTGATCTCTTCTCCCTGGGATCCAGTGCCAGGACGCGTCGGAATGGCTCAAAGCTGTGTCCATCAGAGGAGGTTCGGACTTGACATGAGGAAACATTTCCTTACTGAGAGGGTGGTCGACCCTGGAAGAGGCTTCCTGGAGAGGTGGTCGATGCCCCATGCCTGTCAGTGTTGAAAAGGCATTTGGACAATGCCCTTAATAACCATGCTTTAACTTTTGCTCATCCCTGAAGTGGTCAGGCAGTTGGACTCAATGATTGCTGTAGGTCCCTTCCAACTCAACTATTCTAGTCTGGTCTAGTCTAGTGTATTCTTCTTCTTACCTCCTTCTTTCCATACCAATACATGCTGAGGAACTCTCTGGTATTTCTTCCTAGCTTTGCACTAGCAGAAGGGATTGAATGGGCAGTCATGTCCCATCCTAGGTATTCGCTCTGTCATGTGGTGGGAAGGGGGCATGTTCCTTCTGATCGGGGTGGGAGCTGTGGATTGTCTCAAAATGATTTGGCCATCTGAACAAATTTGCAAATACCAGATGTGCATTGTGGTTTTGGAAAGTCTTCTGTGTTCATCCGGTTTAGCCAGTTTTCCACAGTGTCGTGGTTTAACCCTAGCCGGCAACTAAGCACTGCACAGCCACTCGCTCCCTCCCCCCTGGTGGGATGGGGGAGAGAATCAGAAGAGTAGAAGTGAGAAAACTCACGGGTTGAGATAAAGACAGTTTAATAGGTAAAGCAAAAGCCATGCGCACAAGCAGAGCAAAATAAGGAATTCATTCACTACTTCCCATCGGCAGGCAGGTGTTCAGCCATCTCCAGGAAAGCAGGGCTCCATCATGTGTAACGGTTACTTGGGAAGACAAACACCATCACTCAAACGTTCCCCGCTTCCTCCTTCTTTTTCCCCCAGCTTTATATGCTGAGCATGATGCCATATGGCGTGGAATATCCCTTTGGTCAGTTGGGGTCAGCTGTCCCGGCTGTGTCCCCTCCCACCTTCTTGTGCACCTGGCAGAGCATGGGAAGCTGAAAAAGTCCTTGACTAGTGTAAGCACTACTTAGCAAGAACTAAAACATCTCTGCATTATCAACACTGTTTTCAGCACAAATCCAAAACACAGCCCCATACTAGCTACTATGGAGAAAATTAACTCTATCCCAGCCAAAACCAGCACACACAGGATGGCAAAAGCCCACATCTCTGACCCTAGCAAGGCTCAGAGATCAAGCCCTCAGTCTGAAGCACGATGTGGTCCTGAACTAAAGGGTTGCAAATCTTTCTGAGGTGAGCAATACCTGTTCATTTCCCCATGGATTTTTTTTTTCTGCTTGTACTCATTTTTAGAAATGCCTGAGCGGTTTGCCTTAAAAAAACATACTAAAACACAAGAGCCTGAGAACAACAGTATTCCCTCAGAGCAAAGGATCATCTGGCCCAATACTCTTGTCTCCAAAGTGAAGAACCATAAACATCTAATGGAGAGCATATGAGCAGTGTGAGTATACTTCTGGCAGGGTCTTGGGTGTGCTTGGAGGCCTCAGTGGCTGGGACCGGCCTCCCCTGGGACCCCCACCTCCCCTGTCTCTTGCTAAGGGCCCAGGGGACGTGTCTCAGCTCAGCCGGGCGCCTTCAGTCCCTGCCTGAGCCACGTTGTAGGTGTGCCCATCTCTGCCCCTGTCTCCTGGATGGGCCTGGGACCTGCACTGCAGAGAGCTGCTCTCCTGGATGGAGCCCTCAGGCCTAGGTCAGAGCTTGTCATCCATAACTCTAGACATAACATAGCATAACTGTTCTGTTCTGTTCCGCTCCTATTCTATTCTATTCTATTCTATTCTATTCTATTCTATTCTATTCTATTCTATTCTATTCTAATTTCATTCCCTGCTCTCACCATGAGTCGAATGAGACTGTTATTTGCCTGAAATGCCAGGGGTTTTTCAGCTCCAAAAACACTTTCAAGGACACAAATCACAAAGGTTACAAGTGGAAACAGGATTTTATTTTAGTTTTCTGAATCCGTTTCAGAGCCGATGCTCACAAGCATTAACACAATGCGCATGTGTAGCCAGGAGCAGGCTGATGCATTCTTCACATCAGCTTGAAAAAACATCCCTTGCAGTCTGGCAAAGGCAAGTCACAGAGCCACAGAAAGGAGCAGCAGGAACACAGGCCAAGCAGTCCCT
>WAAD01024162.1:235186-258014 GCA_013389945.1 Fregata magnificens | reverse complement strand
GGGTGGGTGAGCTGAGGCCGCGGGCGCCCCGCAGCACCCGCCGCAGGCACCCCAGGCCGGAGGCGTGGGCGAGCCGAGCTGTGGTCCTTGCCTGGCGCTGTGAAACAACCCCGAGCTACTCGGGCCTGCACTGATCTATAATTCAGGTGCTGGCTCGCTTTCTGTAATAGCTTTTCTATTTTTAATGGGAATTGATGGACCTGTCAAGGTATTAGAAATGTTTTTTTTTCCCAGGTTTTCGTTTTTCTTTGGTAATAACGTGGGCTGGGAAGCTCGTGGTGCGCTTTAGAGCTGAAGTGCTTGGGCAGTCACGAGAGTTACCACAAGACCTTATTTCTTCATACTTTATGTTTGTGTCAGATGAGCAGATGAATGAGGACATGGACTAAGTTAATTGCGGTACGTGGTTCCCTGGCAGTGTGTGAGGGAGGGTTACAGAGGGGGCCGTCGGGTTGTCAACAGATTTCTGAAAACCTGGGAGAAGAGAGCTCGCCACAGAGGGCAGGCTGCTGGGCTGAGCAGTGGTTTTCAGGTTATTGCCAGGGCTTCAGTGTGGGGTCTTTTCTGTCCTTGTGGAAGAGCAGGACTGAGCGGTCTGTCAGCGGAAGGTGGGGCAGAGCCTTTGCAGACCATTTCTCGCAACTGGAAGCTGTTTTGCGTTGAGCCCTGACACCAGCCGTCTCCACCCTGGCTGCCTTGCAAGCAGTCTTCTAGGTCTGGGGAGATCTGCCCAGCTTAGAAATTCATCCTCGACAAAAAAAAAAAAAAGATGTGCACAGGCTGGAGGGGGTCCAGAGAAGGGCCACCAAGATGATCATGGGTCTGGGAAGCCTGCCATATGGGGATAGGCTGAGGGAACTGGGTTTGTTCAGCCTTGAGAAAAGGAGGCTGAGGGGTGATCTCATCACCATGTACCAGTACTTGAAGGGAAGTTACCAAGAAGATGGAGACTCCCTTTTTACAAGGAGTCACATGCAGAGGACAAGGGGTAACGGTTATAAGTTACTCTTAGGGAGATTCCGATTGGACACGAGAGGGAAATTTTTCACAATGAGAACAGCCAACCATTGGAATAATCTCCCCAGGGAAGTGGTCGACTCTGCTATGCTGGATACTTTTAAGACTCAGCTGGACAGGGTGCTGGGCCATCTTGTCTAGACTGTGCTCTTGCCTAGAAAGGTTGGACCAGATGATCCTTGAGGTCCCTTCCAACACGGTGTTCTATGATTCTATGAAAATGCTTTTTTACATAAAGCCTACTGTAAATAGACAAAGTGCTGAACTAAATATGTCAGAGTTTGTCTTAGCTGCCAGAGTAATTCATATCTAACCAGCCATAGATTATTACTCTTAAACTGTTTTTTTCCCTGTGTGCTGAAATTATTCTGCATTTGCTCTCATGTTATCCTAATCATAGTCTTTATCACTGAGATGTGATAAAGATGTTGATTTATTTTTCTTGTTGTTTCTCAATACGCTCACCTGGGCAGTAATCATTATGTGTCGACCATATGTATCATTGGGTTAGCCAAACAGCCTGGGATTTGAAGGTTGTTTCTACTTTCTCCCTCTTCAGTCAGAAGTGGAGGTGTGTTCAGGCAACTGCTGCACGAGGCGAGGAAAGCGCTGGGCGTGCAGTCAGTATTAACAGGTTGCACTTGAGAGCTGACTTTCTGTTGGTTGGTTGGTTGTTTTGGAAGGTGTTACATCCTTGTTCAAATGCCTGACTGAGATACAAACTCAGAGTTTAACCAGTAATCTTACAAGCTATTTGATAGGCAGGCTCAGGAGCTCTTTTTTCCTGGCTGTGAAAGTGAAGCATTTGTGGGACCACTTGAAAAAGCTGCAGCCCAAGTTACCAGTTTTTAAAGTCTCTTTACCTTGCTCTAGTTGCATTATCTGATCTATTGCCTCTGGCATTTTCTCCAAAACCACTTGTTCCTCAGTAGCAGAAATATCTTGCCCAACTGGGATGCAATAATTTCAAAGCAAGTAAAGGAAACTGCAGCTGCTCAGCTGAGTCAGCCAAAGGTAAGCTCTGCAGGGGAGAAAATGGTTTTTTATTATCTTCTAGTGGCAAAATTACAACAACAGCCTGCAGGAAAAGATTACATTATAATAGTAACAAAAACATCTGTTAAATTCTGAGCTCAGTGTATGTTTAGTGCATGTTTAAAAAAACCCAGGCATTTGATAAAGTTATTTTGAATAAAACTCTATATTCAGTTTGGGATGTTAGGAACCCACCGCAATCATAGGGACAGTGGTTTTAATTAATTGACTACATGGAGCATTTCATCAGTGGACAAGACAGCTTTTAGGTATGGAGATTTTATTCAATTGAGCTTGGAATACTCATGTTACTTAATGAGTGAGTAAGTCAACGTGTGTTCATTATACGGGTTACTTGTAAGCATGAATAACCTCTGTCCTATGCTCTGTGAGAGTGCGGTGTGCGTAGAGGGATGAATGTTTGTCTGATCTGGCTCCCGGTGGATTCAGTAATCAGCCTATTTTAGAAATGTATGAGCTGCTGTGATTGATTTGTGTCTCCGAAGCCCTACCAGCATCATTTATGTGCTTTAGAAATGAGGTGCTTCCAAGTCTGACAGTGCAGAAATCAGAGCCCTGCTCGGCGCCATCAGTAGAGACTGAAACTTCAGAACATCAGTTTCCAAAATATCACTAGTCCACATGCATTGAAACCACTGCCAGATAAACCCGTTTCAGAGGGTCGTTGTGCCCTCGGGACTTCTCTCTGCCCACATGCAGGAAGTTACCCACTTTTTGAGTTGTTCCTAGGAGCCTGGCTGCAAAATGATTGTCAGAGTGATGGAAGTATTCCTGAAATCAACCTTGAGACCTCCTTGCTCCTCTTCCTTTCTCATAAGGAAGCAATACACAATCAATGTGCTTTTGTTTTTACAATGGCATTGCTGTGCTTTGCATATGTGCAGCACTTTATTCTAAGGATCTTGAAGTGCAGCATAAATTCTAATAACTGTGCGAGGGTTTGTACCCTCCTCACAGAGGGTAAAACTGAAACTTGGAGAGTTACATATGGTTATATGCAGCTTGATCACTGATAATAGGAGTAGTGGGTTATTTGCTATTGTTTTCAGCAGCAACGGGCTCTGGCTCAGAGTGAATCACTTGGGAGGCTCAGGAAGCCCCTGGAGCTCCTGACTCATAGCCCCACGTGCCTCACTACAGGGTCATGTCCCAGCTCAGAAATCTCAGTGATCACTGCAAAAGCTGTCGTGTGCAAGGAGCACAAAACCACTCATGCTTGCAGATTCTGAAGTTGCAAGTTTGCATCATAAGAGCCTTTGAGTTTGCTATGCATTGCCCTTCCCTGCTCAGACCTTCAGCCCTGTTCTCCTGGTCATGTGTGTGCAGTGCTGTGCATGGACGTCAGGTAGAGTTGGAATTGAAGCCTTGAACAACCAATAATGACCAAGCAGGTAAACAGCAGAGGCTAAATTTAAATACTGTGTATAAAAACATAATAATTATTTGCTCTTGGTTGGGTTTTAGGAAAAAGAAAGGGGGGGGGGGATGTGTTCTCCCTAGTAAAAAAGACACGTGTGGTTGTCAGCACTACAAGAAGGGTTTCAAACCCATGTTATCTTTAGGCTGTATGCTGGTGTTTGTGGTTTTGGCAGTTGTCTGTGGATGTCAGTGCTGTGAAGGCATAAGGTATTTTGCTTGTTCCTTCTTAATTTTCAGTGATAAATAGCAGTGGTGAAACATACAGTGGGAGAGAGAAGTGCTAGGGGTTTCCCTGCTAAGCCAATTTCAGTTTTAATAGCTTGTTCTCTTCACAGTGGTCTGTAACTGGTCACAGAAGGGGTTAAAAGATCTGATCCAAAGCTTGGTAAGAGTTTTAATTTCTGTTTTGGATCAGCATGTAATATGTAGTTCCATTTATATCCCCCTTCTTAACTGTAAAATACTCAGGGTATTTTGTCACTGAAATGTTCTTTATATGATGTAATCAGTGTGTACCATTCTGCAGGATAGGGTATACTGTGAGCAGGAGACATGATAAAACTTGAAACTTAAAACCATGAGCAAACCAGATACACTGATTTACACTCGTGGCGTCAAACAGAGAGTGTGCAGGAGGCGTGGTGGATGTCAGGAGGGCACACTAGACCTCTGGCGCTGGATGTATGAAGTGGTGAGTGGGAAGCTGCTGCTGCTGCGAGGACTCCGGATGTGCCTTGCTTTGCGGTGCAGAAACACCCCGACCGTCCCATACTGGCAGCCCTTTCCCTGCCTCCCAGAGCGCCAACGCCACGTGCCCCCTGACAGCTCTGTAGCTTCTTCCATGTGGGCTGTTGGGTTGAAGTTGCATTGGTTGTAAGTGCATTTTGTGGCTGAAAATTGAGCAGGTCCAAGCAAGGAAGGAGTTGCATTGTTTCAGTGGAAAAGTTTTGGTTTTTTTCTTTTCTTTAATCCAGGTTATCTAGTCTCAGTTTTTTCAGGTTGTGTCACTAACCCATGCTTTCTTTCATCCTTAACAGTGTGAGCTTCATGTTCATTTTCTGAATGGATTGATCAAGTGCGTCAGTTGCCGTTAGTCTCCAGGTTGCACCTGCGAGCTGCCCAGCACGGGGACATGCAATGGGGAAAGCTCAGAAAAAGTTCGTTCTCTTCAGAGGAGCAGGACAGGTGAGTACGTGCTGACAAGCAAGCAGCAGGTTTTGGCATGCTGCCAGACCACTATTTCTGGGTAGTGTTCCCCAGTAATGGGAGCAGGTTCTAGTTGAAATATGAAAGGGGAAGGTGAGAAAGAGGTGAGGTAAGAGAGTATGAAATGCCAGAACTGCGAGAAGGTGCAGGTATTCAGTGCAGAGAGGGGTGTAATATTGGAGGAAAAATGGATGAAATTAATGTGGAAAAAAGACGTGTCTAACAAAGCTGCTGAAAGCATTTTGCAGCATGCTGTGAGAGATTACTGCATCTTTTGGGCTCAGCCTTCCTTCCAGAATATAATTCTGTGCATGTTCTTGATCTGAACTCTTTTGCTACTATTGCTATTCTGTTTAAACAGTGATCTCATATTCAGAATGTGCTTTTATTGCACAAGATAAATCATGGTGAACGATTAGGTATTTCAAACACTAAACTTAAGTAGATAGGCATTTCAAATATTAAAGTGGGGAAAAAGCACAGGGAACAAGAGTGTGCCAATCATCAGTTAATTTAAAAAGATGTAAATGTTTTCACCTATGATTGACTGATTAGTCAAAGACACATAAAAGAGTTTCATTCATAAACCCTGCTTTGCCCATGGATATAGCTTCTATTTATGTGAAGAACATGCTTTGGTCTCTTTGCTTTGGAACTGCTGCTCAGGCTGAGTGTGTGTGTTGCTCAGAAAGGAAAAATCATCTTTTTCTAAGGGATTCATGCCCTGCCCCACATCAATGCCTTTTGTGCAGGAAGGCATCTGCTGCGATTGCCTGCGGAAGTTTTATGCATCGAGTGCATATTGCAGAGAGCTCTGTGAAAGGGGAAGTGAAAAAAACCAAAAAAGAAAATCCTTGTTTCCTTTTGTGTTCTTCAAATATATAGGGAAAACAGAAAGGCCGTGTGGTTTTTTTTCAAGGTGTTCTGCTGACATCCTGGAAACCAACACAGCAAACATCAGCTTGCCTGGGATCCCCATCCATTGGCATGCTGGATCTTTAAATGGAGAGGTGCTGAGCTGAAGGAGGAACCATGGGGATTTCTTACCAGGTGGAAGAGGTTTATTGGCTTTTAGAGAGTGTATGGCTGCTTGGGCTGTGAAGGGTATGAGATGTGACATAGGCTCAGGTGCAGAGGATGTGTGAAGGATCACACCTTAATTTGTGAAGTGTAAAAATTACTGCCTGCTTGAGAAACCAGAGGGATTTTGTGTAATAGGAGGTGTGTGGTGGGCTGTTGAGGGACATCTGAAGGAGGAGTTGAGGATTCTGCCCTGTAATTGAGCTCAAGCTGTGCAAAAATTGTCCATGTGCATGTGCTACCATCCTGCCTTTTTGGGAGTAGAAGGGACTCGCAAGAGTTAATGTTTTCCTGAGATTTCTCTCTTACTGGAATACTGAAATGTTCAGGAAGCTTTGGTTTTTGTTTTCTGGTTGTTTTTTTTCTTTTTTTGTCTTTTCTCAGAATGAGATATTTCTTCTCTAACTTCAACCCTGAAGAGCAGTTGAAGGGAGGCAGGGGAGGGTACTGCAGTTTGGCTCTGTACCATTTGGGCTGTTTGAACTCATTAGCTTGGGAGCCCCCACAAATGCCTCAGGCCGTGTACCTCCTCATGCACCCAACTTGGGAGAATCTCTTACTGCTACTGCATGCATTAGCCTTCATTAATACAATTAGCATAATAGCAATTGGGATTCATTATTCCCTACAAAAAGATAAAGCCAGTAATACATATCTCAGAATCAAATTCCTCAGCGCCTTGTCTTGGGATTGCTTTATTTTGGAGTTGTTTGCTCTTTATATCTTTCCATCTCCTAGAAAAAAGAAAGCCACTTAATTGTAAAACTGTTTGGGTCAAAGAAATGCACTGAGATGATCTCTCACGCATGCTAAATAGGTGAATTGATCTATGGGACCCACACAGCTCAGCCAGCCACTCAACAGTCGAAACTGCGAACTTCATCTTCTTCAAGCACAAAAGCTACTTAGTTTCCCATGTTGAAGACTTTTTATAATAGCAATAAGACAACTCTAGAGAGAACCATCTAATATTAACTCCAGGGAGTAATCATCTAATCACAATCTGGGGGTGATTTGAAGCACTCATCTGGACCAAATGCCTCACAACACCCCAGGAGTGGTTTTATTGCATGATAGCAGTACCCCATTGAGTCTTATTGCTTAATTAAAAACAAATTCCCAAGTAATTTTTTTGCCTTTCCATAAAAACACAGTAGTACATAGCATGTATAAAACATCCATTAAATGATGGTAGATGCAAATTTACATTGTGAGATACAATCCGTTTCTTTACCACTTGGGGTTGAAGTTAAATGTAAAACCATTTCCTGTAATCTGTGCACTACTGTGTTTAGAGAGGAATAAATATGGGAAAGAGAGGTTCATTGTAGGATGCCTTGTTTTTATTAAGTGATATGTTTGGTCTCCTTACAAAGGAGTTCAAATTCTCGTGGATCTTGCAGACACAATAGTCAATCAACAGTGTGGCCTTTTCTGCTTCCTCCTGGAGACTTCCTCAGCTTGCCGTTGTTTCGGTGCAGATCTTCAGTAGGAATCCTGTATTTGTGTCTGGGATTTCCATTTCTTTCTAAGCAGAGAGCACGAACAGTGCAGGTGACATATTTGGGATACATCTAGCATACCATACAAGTGCTGCCCGGGTGTCCTTTGTCAGTTTTGTAGTCTAATGCAGATTAAGCCTGGTAGATGCACAGTACCTCCGCTTTTGGTGGTTTTGCCTCACAGCTGACCTCTGCCTGCACTGGGTGCATGGCTGAGATGTCTCCACATCCTGCAGTTTGACTGGGACCACTGCTTACAGCTGTGGCTGCTCTGCAAGGGACCCAGATTGCGTATGGGAAGAGTATGAAAGTCCTTTTTGTTCATGTTGAGGGGTTGTCCTGCCTCAGCATCCCAACCCACATCTCCCTTACACCTTTACGGAGTGCTTTCATAGCCCTAAAGTGATTCCCAAATGTAGTGCTCCCCTGAGGACTTTGAGTATTGTTCATATATTACAGGCAAAGGAAGCAAATCCAAGTTTTTAAGTGATTGTCCAAAAATCATACAGGTAGTGCTAGAGACACTGCTCAGAAATCCTGAAAACCAAAGCTGTAATTGGGCTTTTGGCCACAGCACTGAAGTAAATGGTGGGGGAGGGGAAAGGGTCGGTATGGTGTTTTCTTCAGATTTGTCGCTTGGGGTGCCTTTAATTGGTGGAGATAAGCTTGCAAGTACAATTTTTTAAATAAAAGCTGAGTAGTAACTATTACTCTAGTTGTTCCACATGCTGAAGCCTTCTTGTTGTACCTACAAGCTCTGGATAGAGGATGACACTTGTGTCAATCTCACCTCCTGTGGGCTCCACTCAGTGTTACACACACCCTTCTTATTTTCCCTGTCAAATGGTGGTTCCCCAAGGACTGGTGGGAGCTGAAGCCGTATGTGAATATTTACTGCTGATAGCAGGTTGCAACATTCAGGGTTATAGAGGCAGCATGCTTTGTCCCATATTTAGGTTTTGTGAAAAAATAAATGATTTTTTGTTTGGTGAACCACTTTGCTAGAATGTTTTGCTGACTCCATTTTTAATGTCCCATTAAAGAGATGTTAAGTATTGTGGTGGAGGATTTGTTATAAACAGGTTATGGCATTGTACTAAGGAAATGAATGGGAGTAAAACTAGTCACCTGCTTCTGCTGCCTGAGGTCAGCCTGAAAGAGTGGCAAAAAGAATAATTAAGTCTGTGTATTTAAAACAGTTCTGTAGTAACTTGGGTCATTGCCAGGTCAGGAAAGGACATGAAAGGACCTGACAGTGTTCTTGAACAATAAACATTTTTACCTGAAAGATCTCTGCTGGCTTTATGAGGAATGTCATTATCTTGCTTTGATCTGACTTTCTAGGACTAGGTTGCTCACTCAGCTGACACAGAGCAAATACCCAACAAAGAAAAGCCCTATTAGTCTTTAATACCTTTAGTGAAGAGTTTACCTTCCCCTCAGATGTATGTCATTTTACAAAGGCTCTTTTCATCTTAATGTATCATGGAGGTGGCTGTATGCCGTAGGACAAGCACACGCTCTGCTAAGGGGCAGGGTTTAGCAGACTTGCTGTCAGGCTTGACCGGCCCTTGCCCCAGCGCTCACCATGGAGCTGCGGGGGCATCAGCAGTAGTCCTTGCTTGCCCTGCCTGTGGAGCAGCTGCCACTGGCACTGCTACAGCGTGGATGCATCTGCAGGGCAGTGGATGGGAGCTGCCCAGAGCAGGGCCTGAGGGAACAGCTGTGGTAGAGCATCTCCCACTGTTTTTGGGTTGGGTTTGGGGTTTGTTTTTTTTTTTTTTTTGGCAAGTAGGTTTTGAAGCAGAACAGAGGGTTTATTTGCCTTCAACAGAGTGAGAAAAACGAACTGTGCCCTACCTTGTGGCAACCAGTCACGCTGGGCAGCAGCATGTTGCTGGGGTGGGCAAAGGCATGCCTCAGTCGCATCAAATGCGTGGCTTACTCTGAGTGACTGCAGCAGTGCTCAAGGGTTTGCAGAGTACAAACCTAGCCTATTCTCTCATCTGAGCACATGATTTTAAGCTTTAGGACACAGAGTAAACATGATATTATGTCTACATTTGTTTGGCCTTTTAACAAGATGAGGAGTTAAGAGTCTTATGTTGATGGTTCTGGGACATGTATGACTTCCTTTAAGAGTTTCCTTTCATGAAGGAAATGAAAAGTGTGATATTTTAGCAGTTGGAAACGCCTGGCTTAGTTTGGTTCTGTTTCCTGATTTCATATTGACACGGTAGGCAATTCAGAAAATATATTTGCAGTAAGGAAAATTCAGTTGTTATGGAAACATCTGAGAAAGGCAGCTGACATAGGGTAATGCATGCACCAGATTAGCAGTACACATAGATGCAGTAAAAAGGCAAGTTCATGTAAGGTAAGAGAGCAGTTTCTAGGCACTGTCTGCTTCATGGGTGGTTTTTCTGTCAGAACAGGAAAAAAAAAAAACCCACTTTAAAACTGTGAGCATATGGCTCCATCTTCTGGTATCAAGGCAAAATGTGTTGCTCTGGGCATAGGAGGAGGTGAGATTTCTATAGCATTTTCATGTTAGCTGCAACAAAAGCAACAACAAAAACAGCAGCAACAATAATAATAAATTAAAATACCTGTGCCTCAGAGCCAAGCCACAAGTTATTAGTGTAGTTTTCCTGAAGCTACAAAACCGTTCTGCTGCATGGGAAGAAAACTGTCTTTTGAAACATTTTCATAAGTGTATAGCCCCAAAAGTGGCTTGTCTTCCAAAGCATGACACCATTCTCCTGCACGAAAACAATGTTTGATCAGAGCGTGGACTGTACGAGTGAAGCCTGATGCCTCTGTAGGTGCTAATATTGTCTCCTGTTTGTAGTCGAAGGATGTTTTTCTTTGTTTCCCCCTCCCCAACAATATCTTTGGCTAAGTAGCTAAAATTCATGATACAACTTCACAGAAACACTAGCTGGGTAGGAGTAGGAATGAATGGTTCTTTGAGGTAGACTGCCAGAAGTCAAAAGAAAATAAAGCTGGTTTATCACTTCACCAAACAGTGAATGTTGTTACAGTGCATATTGCGCATGCTTAATTGAGCTTGATTACTCAATCAGTTCACCTTAGTAACTCATTTTGTTTTAAACAGAAGTAATTATCTTGATGCAGTGCTGTCCTAAAGCTGTTGTTCACAAGTCATTGCAAATAGGAAGTATTACACTGTAAATGCAAAATTAAAAATATGGATCATGTGTGTTACTTATCTCACTTCTGTGTACATATGTAAGTATGTCTCTTTTTTCCCCCTGGATATTGAGCCTAGGATATAAAGGACCCTATATTCTTTGTATGAAGCATTAGTTTTCAGTCCAACCTACTGCATGACAGAACTGTGAGAATGAAAGTGAGGGAACATACATTTAATGGCCCCACTGCTTCTGCCCATAATTGTGCCACTCTTCCACTAACATGAGTGGTGAGTTATTTGCGTGCAGCACTTATTCGTGGGGAGGGTTGTGTGGAGACCTGCTTGGAAAGAGTGCATTCGTGTCAGTCCAGCTCCTGTATAGCAGGGAATCATATCACAAAAAGTCATCCCTAAACTAAGCACTAGCCAAGGCTTCTCATCATGGCCTCGGCAGCAAGGCTGTGTATCAAAACCAGAGGTAGAACAAGCTTTTACTCTTCAGTGTGGTGCTTTTAAGGCCCCACACAGAGGGAAGCATTTTAAATGGCCACAGGCTGTGTTGCTATAATAAGATTGCATCCTCCATCGCTTGCATTTAGCTTTTCTAACCTGTCCCTGCAGCTAGAGTGCATTGGACTTCCCCTTGGCACTACCTGAGGTTTCCTCTTGAGGCTGCCTCCAATTCCTACGATCTTTTCTTTTTCCCCTCCCTACATTTAACCTTCAGCTTCATCCTGTTTCACTTCACTGATGATTCCAAGTTTTGATTTCTAGGGTCTGTGGCTCTCTCCATATCCTGTGGATTATTCTAAAGCGATATACTCGCCTTTCTGAAAGATGTCACAAGGGTAGCACCTTTCACGGATACTAACAGTAAATAAGTACTACAGACCTCTTTTATTAGGAAGTACAAGCCCACAACAAATCCTGCCTGGAGCGTGTTTGATAAATCCGATCTTTTGCAGACATCTGGAGATTGTGTTTGCAAATCCCCAGCCAGCTTGTTTTGTAGTCATTGTTACCATAATTCAGGTTAATGTTGTTGCCACTTTTTACTTGCTAAAACACGTGGTGCTTTATTGCTGAAAAAAGTGGCTGCTTTGGAACAGAAGTTCTTTTAAAACCTTCTTGAAAGTTTGCTGTTTGGAGAAACAAATGTCAAATCAATTGTCCTAGCTCCGAACTGCCATTCTGAAAATGCAGCTGTGAAAAGAGATTACTTGGGTACTGCGATGGAGAGCGCATAAGAATCTGGATGGAGAATTATGTAGCAATAGAGACATAAAATAACAAGTGGAACAAGTAAACTTTTAGCTTTTCCTGCAAAGATTTGCTTAAAAAATACTAGATCCCAAGCGAGAATGCTCATGCCAAGTTTTAAATCTCATTTGAATTTTTATAGCTGTTATAATCTCTGATATATAACCTTGGAAATAGGGTCTCGTAACAGAAATGCCGAGTCCCTTGACTATTGCCTCGCAAAAAAGAGTTGCTGTAATAGGCTGCAATTCTGAGACGAGTTTGCAAGGCTGGCTTATGTCTGCATATCATCATTCAAATGGGTCTAAGCTAGGCTCTTCACATTATTTGAAGGTATTTGTGTGTACGTGATCAGCCATATGCAGCTGTTCCAGTAATGTCAGCCTTCTAAGTGTAACAGGCACAATCCAACATATCCTTATCCACTGAGATGTTGCCACAGGGAGAGGATTGGACACACTATCATGAAAAGTAAGGAAGAGTTTATTTTCTTTTTTTCTGTCCTTATTCTTCTGTATTTCTGCACTGAAGAAATGGAAGTTCCCAAGGAGCCTGGGCTGTAGAAGAATTCCACGTGCCAGTGCTCTTTTCCCTCTCATTATCATACGCTTGCAATCAAACTCTAATTTTTGAAATAAAAAACCTGCAGGATTCTTTATTGGGACTATTAAACCTTCAATCTTCATTATTTAGGACGGCTACTTACCTTTTACTCAATGAAGCCATAATGCAACTGCTTCTATAAAAACTATCGAAATGGCTACTGTGGCAGTGAGTAGATTTTCCTCCGTGTAAAATAATCCTCTGTGAGTGAGACATAACTATCATTTACATTAATTAGGCAGCCATATAATGGGGTGTTCAATAGCTATTACATCATTTAAATTCTTCAGTGAGCACCTCAGCCACCCAAGAACTATCCAGCTGAACATTTCTGAGTCCATAATTTTGAAATAATCTTTTAGAGGAAGAATATGCATGGCAGAGTGTTGCAGACAATTTCACAAAAAAAAAAAAAATTCATTTTATTCAGATTTATGGGATTATTTTAACATTTACAAGAAGTGCATAATCCTATTTTTCCCTCCCTCCCAGAATAACAGTGCTATTAAGTGGAGTCCATTTGGGGGCTGATACTCTGTGTACACTAGAGTATGGCCAAGGAGCTTGTAGTCAGAGGTCTGTGCTGGCAGCTGGACTCACATACACAATGAGCACGTTTCCCTAAGTGTTCTGTTATAAGCCTGGGGCCCTGGAGCCACGTGGCTCGGCTGAGAAGCCCTGACTCATGGGCAAGTGAGTGCAGTCATGCTTGAGGTTTTGTTTTTGAAGTCTTAACTTTTGCCCTTAACAAGCATACGAGGACTTCAGCATTTATATTAAATTTTGGTTATCGATTTAAAATTTGTGAGGTCAAGCCAAAGTCCTTTGGCATTTCTGGTAATGTCATACTTCCCAGGAACTATTATATGAATATTATAATTAATATTCTAACGATATTATTATATCTTTTTGTATATTATAAGATTAGTATCTCAGTCAAAAGTATGGAGATACGTCATGAGGCTAGGAGCTCATTCTGAGAGCTGAAAGAAATGAGGCTGAATTTATTAACTAATACACCAGGAAGAGATTTCTATTAACAGGCCTGTACTGCAAATCTTTAACACGCTGCTCGGCTGCCTATAGAAGGTGATGGTTATTAGAAGATTGGTCAGTGCCTGAAAGTATGTGAAAATAACATGTTTTAAATCAGTGTTGTTTGGCAATAGTTAGGTGCTATGGGAATAGTCAGACAGAATGAAAAAAAGTAGTAGCCTAAAAATAGGCTGGGGAGCAGGGCAGGATAGACTGTAAAGTTTAGGTGGTGCCTTTTCCTTCAGCATCCTGGTTCAAAGCTATCAGTTTTGTTATTTTAGTCAATTGTATACTCAATTTTTTTCTCAATGGTTATAAGGTACTGTACCTTATCTGACTAATATAGTAACAGAAAGTGGCAGAGAGCTCTCTTAACAGGGAGAGCTGTTAATTCAGTACTAAATGTTGCTGGGTTCTCTGTAGTTCTCCGTAGTCCCTATCCAACAGGCAGAGCGTGCAGAGCTAGGTGTCAAAACCCGTCTGTAGGTAGAATGCCAGGTACTGTTCGTTCTGCAGCCCAGGAGGTTTGTGTTTGCCAGATGTAACTGCTTTTCTCAGCAGCAGTGGATGCTTGATCCTCTATTTTTCACATTCACTCATTAATTTAATTAAACCAGTACACTGAGGGAGATTTTTGCCTTACCAAAAGAATACATTTTCATCACACGCTGTAGGGAAGGTGACTCAGAATTGGAGTTACCATAGGAATGACAGAATTAAGGACGGGGAGTGTGAGACACAGGTGGGTCAAACCTCTGTGGAATTCCATGGAATCGGCTGTTGTCAACATATAATTTGACCTGGTACATAGGACCATGGTCTGGTGAATGTTGTAGCATGACAAGATTTATATATCCAGTTTTTGTTTGTCTAACAAGATGAAGGTGAGTATTTGTTATATAGGTCAACTAATGTTCTTTACTCACCAAGGCCCCACATGCTAACGAGCTCACCTTGGGTGCAAGAAGGCTGCAAGAAGGTGCAAGTACAGCTGAGCTAAGAGGCACAGCTGACAAGGGTTAGTCTTTCAAAGGACTCAGGTGTTTTCCATATCAAGAGAGCTTGTTTGGAGTTTTGGTGTTGCTAAAGAGGCCAGTTGGGCATTTGCTTCAGCTGTGATGATGCAGGAGACTGGCCTGATACAGCTGTTACTGGCTGTTGGGGACCTTCTATCCTGCTGGTACTGCTCAAACCTCACATGGTATGTAGGCTGAAGAAGATGGGGCTATTGCAGCCAGAAAGGAGAGCTCATGGATTGCTGAAGCCTTGTACTTGCATTACCTATGGTAAGGTCACTGTGGAGGCAAAGGGAGATTAATTAGGGAAATTGTAGTGTGTGCTGAGGGAGGAGTATGAACAACAGGAGCTAGGAATTAGCCATCCAGTGGTCTTCAGTGTGAGGGTGTCAGTGACTGCAACAGGAATAAGGTGACCAGAACTTTTTGTTGGTCAGAGAACCTGTCTGTGGATGTTTTTGGGACTTGTAACTCGGGAATGGGTACATGTAATTGCTCTGGTAAGGGGCTGAGGAATCGCCTTGTTCAGATAAAAGCAGTGCTGCCCTGGTTTTGGGAAGGTACTGCTCCTGTTCTCTGAAAACATGTTGCTGAGGCAGAGGAGCAAGATGGTGTCTCGGGCCCAATGCAGTACAGAGGGTCCTGCCTGACATCCCAGCTGTGTTTTAAGTGAATTTTAAAAGGAGTAGAGGGAGGTGTAGAAAAAAATAAGTGACCTGTTCTGGTTATATGAGGCAAAAGATGCTATTTAAGAAAGGAATTATAAGCAAAGATGTAAGTTATTTGATGGCAAACCTGTGGTGTGTGCTGGTTCTTTGGCACATGCACACCAACAGAAGCACCCGGCAGAGTGTGGGCCTGGGCTGCTCTAAGAGCTCTGTTGCAAGCTCAGTGTTTCCCAGTCACACGGTCAAATGCCCAAGGATACTATTTTCCTTGGAAAGTGAAAAACTTTGATAATTTTTAGATGGTGTGCTGTGGCTTTTGTTCACTTCTCAAGGACTGCTTCATATTTATTTGTAGAATGTTAAAGGTTATCTCTAAATCTTTTATAAAAGCTTTATAAATATCAGAAGTAAAGAAAAAGCGCTGATGTGGAGAAGGAGCAATAGCCCCCAGTTGGTTAGTGTGTGACCCATGTAGTCTGTAGCAAAATTGGAGTATCTTTTTCCCTAGAAAAGTGGAAGCCTGCAGACGACACGCAGAGTTACCAGTGTCACACCAATGAATACCTGCAGCTTTTCTCTGCAGGATTTGTTTCCCCTACCAAACTGATTCTCCTTCCCTTTGTTATTCAGTCTGAACTCTGACTCCCTGTGTTTTTTCTTCTGTACTTTTTCTCACTGCATGCCATTTTTTGGTCTCTTTCTATTAGAAAACACCACCAAGGTTTCTAAATGTATGATTTGCAAATTATGGTGAAAATAGCTAAGTCAGGTTTGCCTACCTTTTATGTACACACCTCAGAACAAACTTCCTTTTCCAGATCATATCAGCCTGGCATAGCCATATCCTCTCCTTTTCTTTTGCAGTTCAATGGGGACATTGTTCTAGTAAAAAATACTAGTTGCCCTTGCCAGGACTTCTCCTTTGCAAAATGCAGCTACTTATTAAGGACTATGTGTTACTGTTCCAAATTATTTTAAGGTTTGTTTTACAAGAGTTGCTTGGTCAAAGGTTGTAAGAGGCTTAGAATTATTTCTAACCTCTTGCATTGACACAAGTCCTCCCAGATCTGAAATACTAAAATGGACAAAGAGAGTCTGCCAGAGGGATGAACTTGTCCAAGACTTGAGAATTCATTAAAAAAGGCTCTGATCTGGATCAGAATTTTATGCTCTCTCTTATGCCTCTCTAAAACGTTGGGTGGCTTGAATATATAGAGTTAACGTCAGCTATGAGCTGCTGTGATTTCAGTGATTTAACGTGAGTTTCCCGAGGAGAGTCCCAGGAGGTTTTTGGGGGTTCCATTGTATTGCTGTGTAATCCATCTTTTTGAGGAAGTCTAAAAAAAACCAACAACCCTCAAATAGAAAATTTAGTGTGTTTTCTTGGATGTGACTTGGCTTTAATTTCAAGCATTTCCTACAATGAATTGTTTTGAGGTTTCAAACAGAAATTATTGGGGTATATTGTTCATTTTCCCATTCTTGCTTAAATGTTCAAAATTCAGTAACTGGATTGTTTACAGTTGTTTCAGTTCAGACTGGTTATAAATATATGTGTCTTTGTATATATGATATATACACATAGTAACAGGAAAGCAGAAATGTGTGTAACATAGTGAGACAGTATATTGTTCATTATTCCCTGGTTAGCCTTTTCTTTAGTGAGAGTTTAGGGATAAAAAATCATTATGAAAAACGTCTCTGCTGCATGCAATTCAGAGTTGAACATAAGAAGGAAGAGGCATATTAGAGACAGCTGTGATTAGTTCTCCAATTTTCTAATATTAAATCCATTAAGTATTTACTGTCTCAGCTAATGAAGAGATGGGGAATGGTCATGAGTCAGCAGGGGAGGACTGGTGAGCAGTCATTTTCACGTTACCCAGCTTCTACGGAAGTTCCTTCACACGCAATGGGGAGTTTAATGTGTTCTAGTGAAAGATGAACACAGAGCCGTGTTCTGGAGAAAGCAGATGGGACAGGGGTTTGGTTCAAGGAGCTGATGGGTAGATGGTGATACCAGCGGTCTGCAGGAGTGATTTAGCTTAAGTGATTTATGGGGGCTGTTTGGAACACTTCACTGAGTCATTACAAAAAGGCCTCTTCAGGTGATTTACCAACTGCAGTAAAGGCGTCTTGAGTGCGTTGGCTGTTCAGCTCTCTTGTTATTCTTCATTTGTCATCTGTCTTTATGTGCTACTAGTGTGTGATTACCTTGAGGAGACCTTTGAACATCTCTTCAGCACTCTTCCCTGTAAATAATGCCTTGCGATTATTTATCGAAAGGGACTGCTAGGCAGCGTTTGTCTTTTTTAGGCACTGAAATAGTTTAAAAAATGGAAATCCCAGTAGCTATGGGAAGTTGTATCATGTCCATCTATGTGTCCACGTGGCAGAATATGGTATGTCCTTCACAGCACAGTGAAACATCATTCTGCCTAATTCCAATTTGTATGGCATTCCCATTAATGATGTCTATTTAAGACATCCGTTAAAGGCCCTTAATGTTAATTAACCGGACTATGCCAATAAAGTGCTATTAGCGTCCCCCTATTAATTTAATATTATAGGCATTTAACAGATGTGTTAATTAGATGTTACACTGAAGGCTATGAGCAAAAATAAAATTAGGTCATTGTCCTGAAAAGAAAGTTTCTGCTGTGATTTATGCTTTCTACCACTTTGTTTTTCCTTCTGGTCTCTCACAGGAAACCAAGGGATTTAATTCCAGAGAACTTTGGAGGAGTCATGGGTACTGGGTAGAATAACAACTTGGGTCTACTTCACAGATATATAAAGTTGGGCAGGAGTGTTGATCTGCTTGAGGGTAGAAAGGCTCTGCAGAGGGATCTGGGCAGGCTGGATCGATGGGGCGAAGCCAATTGTATGAGGTTCAACAAGGCTCAGTGCCAGGTCCTGCACTTGGGTCACAACAACCCCATGCAACGCTACAGGCTTGGGGAAGAGTGGCTGGAGAGCTGCCTGGTGGAAAAGGACCTGGGGGCATTATGCGCCGGGGGTGTGCCCAGGTGGCCAAGAAGGCCAACAACAGCCTGGTTTGTATCAGGAATAGTGTGACCAGCAGGAGTATGGAAGTGATTGTGCCCCTGTACTCGGCACTGGTGAGGCCGCACCTGGAATACTGTGTCCAGTTTTGGGCCGCTCAGTACAAGAAAGACATTGAGGTGCTGGAGCATGTCCAGAGAAGGGCAGCGAAGGTGGTGAAGGGTCTAGAGAACAAGTCTTATGAGGAGCGGCTGAGGGAACTGGGGTTGCTGAGCCTGGAGAAAAGGAGGCTGAGGGGAGACCTTATCGCTCTGTACAGCTACCTGAAAGGAGGTTGTAGTGCGGTGGGTGTCGGTCTTTTCTCCCAAGTAACAAGCGATAGGACAAGAGGAAATAGTCTCAAGTTGTGCCAGGGGTGGTTTAGATTGGATGTGAGGAAAACTTCCTTCACCGAAAGGGTTGTCAAGCACTGGAACAGGCTGCCCAGGGAAGTGGTTGAGTCACCATCCCTGGAGGTATTTAAAAGACATGTAGATGTGGTGCTTAGGGACGTGGTTTAGTGGTGGGCTTGGCAGTGCTAGGTTAACGGTTGGGCTTGATGATCTTGAAGGTCTTTTCTAACCTAAATGATTCTGTGATTTCGCTGTATAAAATCTGCATCTCTAGTGAAAACACTCTTTTCCCCATCTCAGGGTCGGTACTTCATATAATTGCAACAAAGATTTATTTCCATACCAACTGCTTTATTTCCTGACTTCAAAGGGGGCAGAGAAGCAGTCTGTTGTTCTTGAAAGCCAGTGTTGCCCATGCTGTGATTTCAACTGAACAGAGTCTGGTTCAGTGATGCTGAATCTGGTCTGCATCTGAGGGATCATGTCAGAGAGATGCAGCTCTCTTGTAACCTCTCCAGGCAACAGGTCCACAAAGGAAGTAGGTGCTTCGGAGGCCAACTGACTGAGGGCTGACTGGCACAGTTAGTGTTGTCATAGGACTGGGGAGGGTTGGAGGTGGTGATGCTCTTTCTTTGGCTTTCTCATGGCAAATAAATGGCTTGTGTGCTCTGCAGTGCATTTAAGAGCTTTAGCTGGATCTGTCCTCCTAACCCCAGTACTAGGCTTTGGTGTGTAGTGTATGTGAGAGAACAGCTATCTTCTCTCTTTAAAGAAATTACCCTGGCTGGCTACAAACACTTGAATGGTGGCAGGGAAAAAACTCCTCTTCCTCAGTACAGGTCTTTCATTTAATCCTGAAATTGAAAGCTACCTTTAAATTACTAATTCAATGTATAACATAAACACCATAGAGGCTCTTTTATAATAGAAAAATGTTAAGTGCTAAATAATAATAAGTGATAAATACAGGGGTCTCTTCTACCTCCCAAACAAGTCAAACCTGCCTAGTTGATGAGAGATTGTAATTTGGGCAGTCAAAAAAGCATCCTGGAAGTACATAGTGGTAAAAACAAACAAACAAAAAACCCCCCAAAAAACCCCAACAAAAAAAGAGAGATATAAAACAGGGCTGCACTCAAAGCTGAACAAGTTTCCACTGGTTCAAGTATGGGGCCTCCATTACAACCACTGTTGCAGACTGCTGCAAAAAGCAAATATTTATAAAAGGTTTAAACACTAGAAGCTTCATCACAAGTGGTGCTGTAGTAAGAGTGGTTGGTGAGTTTAGAAGACTTACATTATGAAACTACTTGACTTGTGTTCTAGTGAGGTAGTGCTCACAAACAAGAGATATAACAAGTGCTATCCATGCTAGCCTTTTAAAAAATTGTGTATGTAACATTTTAGTAAGAATAAAGGGTTTTTTTTTTAAATGGATAACATGGATACCATGTTTATATATATATAAAAATAGGCTAGAGTAAACCTCTATGAATAGAGGTTAGATATTCATAAAGCAGTTTTGTGGGTAATTGAATGGGGGTCACTTCCATCTTTGAATTTCTAGCTTCAAGTGTTTCCCTCATGTGATGTGTTGTGTTCCCTGCACTCTGGCACGACAATATATATTTACTAATATAGACATATCTGATGTAACCTTAAATTAGTATGTTATTAGTAAGCACCTGGTAAGCAAACAGCTTGCAGGGCTGCACTACATGTTTAGTATGTTTACATTTTCACTCATATAGATGTTATTTGTCACAGTATTAACCACAGGGAAGGAGATATTAAAGGTAAAACCTATCAGGTGAAACAACTTACTTGCATGTACTTGTACCAGGCAAAGATGTTGATGTTGGCCCAGGAACAATGATTACAGAAGAGCAGTTGTCATCACCTACACTCTCACGATAAGTCTCATATAATGGGCAGATAGAGCCCAATTTATACAGAAGGCAACAATACCATTTATTGCAGAGTTACATGATAAAGTTTTCATTGTGCAAATTTATGATTATAAATTGAAACAGAAGTCAGGTAATCAATGCAAATCATACAAGTTTAATAAAAGCCAGAATGTTATATACAAATAACAAAACGGACAGATAGAACAAACTCCAACAGTCTGAGAGACTTCTTAAAAGAGAATAGATAACAAGTCATTCTTCGGTAAGAAGAAATGCTTTAGAAAAATTTCACATAGCTATTTAATCTGCCAGAAAACCTGGCCTTTAAACGGCAGGAAAACAGTAGAGATTTCTATTAATACTTCCAATTTTCCATGAAATCATAGGTCAATAGTTCCTTTCAACTTGAACTTTTTTGCAGATCGCTCACTTGCTCTAAGCTGGAATTTGCTTCCATAGATGTAGGAAATGAATCCATCAATCTCCAAGCTAAATACGTTGTTAAGTTTGGGAACAACTGAAAATGCAAAAGGAAGGAAATTAACAAAAGTTATGAAAAGGTACTGATGTACCAGGGGATATTATTCACATGTAGACTTGAGGTTTGCCACATTTCAAGGTTTTTAATGCTTTAGGAATAGAAGAAAAATAACCCAAACTTCTAAAGTTTAAACTTGTATTACTAAAGTTAGTCCTCTTTCAGGAGCATGCAGTAAGTGTTGCAGAGAACATCTAAGGTGAATCAGATGAATGAGCCATGTGCATGATCACGTTGGGTTCACTGGAAATGCATTTTTTTTTTAAATTGCTTGTTTCTAATGAGGTACTTTTGTGGTAAGATATTAGGTTGTTACATGGTCAGTAAAGACATTGACTTCTGCCACTACGCAAACAACTAAAAGCACTGCTATGAACCAATGTACTCAGACATGTAAGATGAATAGTGTGCTTAAGAAATTTCTGATCATTCAAATTGTGAAAAGCACTGAAAAAAAAGTCTTATACCTTTTAATTTGTCCTCTTTAGTGATAATTTTGAAGACATGTTTAAATTCCTGTAGAATGATTCCTGTTATCCCAACATAAGAGGGGCACTTTGATTTTGTGACTGAAAGAACAGAGGCATGTATGGATTAGTTTCAGATACAGGTAGTTTATTTGCTCTTCTACAGTTGCCTCATGACTTTAAAAACTGGTTTGCAGTATTCTGAAACAATGCAATTACAGTAATTGCTGGTAAAACTTGCGGTTAATCTTTGCAACTAACACCAGGATTTTCAAGAGCAGTTGAGAAGTAACTGGCGTTCATAAGTAGAGAAAGAATCCATCAACATATGATCTCAAGTATGTGATTGTAGAGTTAATGATACTAAAAGGAATTTAAAAATAAGCACCTGAAGTATAGGAGCGTCTACTGAACTTCAGATGATCTTGTAAAAGAAAACAAACAGAATACCTGTAACAATAGCTCCATGGAGATCAGCTTTTAGTAGTTTGCTCTGAACCATATGTGGTTGCCTTGAAGAAGAGGGTGGGATCAGAGGAGAGGGAAAGAAAATTATATGGAAAGTTAGGTTTACAAAATGTGACCATGACTATTGAAATCATGGCGAAAGCTTACAGAAATAGTACGTATCCTTATCAAGTAACTATGATGTTTGAAGCAGTAAGTCCGTAAACCTGGAAATATCTACTAAATCAAAACCACGCTCATTTTAGAATATCTCAACTTACGCATCTGGTTTAAGTCCGTGACATAGGTCTCTGATATACTGTTTCCAGAGTTCATGTAGTGGTAGAAAGATTGTGTACCTGCAGTAAAAAGACAAGTATTATACAAGAACTTAATTGTCAAAAAATCTATTGCTTGATTACAGAAGTAGTCCATATTTAAAATGGAGTTAAGACTAACATTTATAATTTGTAACCTGCTCTCATAAGCCGCTCCAAGCAACAGGTTTGCTTTTATAAAAAAAGCACAAACTATTGCGGTGAAATGCCACCAACGGACTCTCAGACTGACTTTGCGTACTGAGGGGTTAGTATCCACATGTACGTGCTGCTGCTTTTACATATTTTTGACGTACTTCCTGCTTTTACTACACAAAGGAAATACTTAAGATCTTACCTTTGCTGTTCGGGTTCAATTTCAAAAAGACGCATTTCTCGCCTTTGCTTGGCCGTAAAACCTTTTGGTTTCTTCCTCTTTTGCTTTGTCTTTTTTTTGGAATAATGCTCAAGAATGACAGCTTTCCGAGTTAGTATATCCTGGATAGCTTCGTCTTTCATTTTAGGCATACTGCACTTCAGGAAGGCATTTACAAAGGCTTTGGCCTCTTCTGATCCTTGAGGCTAAAGAAGTTTTAAAAGAGACTGTAAAGCATTACTTTTTAGCCGCTGACTAGTCGTTTTATCAGGCCGACGCAGTCACCGCGGGCGTTAGAGACCTGCACAGAAGCAACCGTACGGGGGAAGCGTCCGCGTGCCGGCACCTCGCGCGCC
>WAAD01024162.1:198776-234733 GCA_013389945.1 Fregata magnificens | reverse complement strand
GCCCTCTCCGCCCGCCTCGCCCGAGGCCTGCCCGCAGAGGCGTAAGGGACGGGGGAAAGGGGTGTCGAAACCCTTCCGGCCAACGGGAGGCAAAAAGGGGGGGAAGTTGTTAGATTCTGCTTGCTAAAAAGCTTCTATAGAGAGTTTATAGTACTCGGCACATCAAAAGAAATGCCGTCTTGTTACCAGCTCCCCCGCCGCTGGTTAGGGTAGTAAATCCCAGGGTAGTAAATTCGGAGGCCGCGCTGCTAGAGGTAACCGAGACCCCGCGTGTCCTGGGAAGAGGAGCCTCCCTGCGCGTACCGGCGTTGCCGGGTTAGTGGCTAACACGGCCGGCACTGTGGTCCCAAAGAGCTCCGTGTCCCTCGTAAATCACAAACCGTGCCGGACTCTGGTTTAGAGGGAAGCCATCACTGACATCGAAATCCAAAGAAAAGAATGTAAAACAGGGAAGTGACACTGCTTATCACAACCATGAGTTTCTACAAAGGGGGAAGCTGTGGCCAGGGGAGATTGTTGGGTTAGCCCTTTAGAGTAAGCTAGATAGGGACCATCTGATACCTTGTTAGGTGTCTGAACGGTCACGTTGCTGTTATTGAGCAAGTCATAGGTTTATTTCAGCAGAGATCAGGATGCAAAATTAACATGATTTCTAGCCAGAGTCAAAGTCTTACAAAACGACATCTGGCTATTATTTCTTTTACACTAACAAATTCTCTGACTTGGCATAGTAAGTTGAGCACCAGATATTTCAGTTACTATCAGGGGGAAATTTCTTTTACAAAAGTCTCGTCATCGTACCTTCCGTAATGCAGGCCACCTCATTTTCTCTAGTCATCCACCACTTCAGTGTGGTCGTGTGCACTTGGAGTAGACAAGTCTGTTGTTTGAGTATTGATTTGTTGGCGTCCTTCCCATAGTAACAGGGTCGCTCTAGAGTCTGGACACCCATCGTGACGTGCAGCCTGGACACGTCAGCCCTCCCTCATCCTGCAGTTGCTTCCACCAGAGATGCTAGGACATCTGTTTCCACCTTTCCATCCTGCAGCCCTCTCACCTTCCACATGTTGTTGCCTCATTTGTTCTACAGATCTCCCCCGCCCAGGATTTACAAATCCTGGTGCTGGAGCCAACCACTGCCCGAGCTCCCCAGGCTGTGGGCAGACGCAGGCCTTCTCTGCCCCCCGCCAATGTTCTTCCCATCCCACTTGTCTTGGCAGGAGAGAGTTTTTTTTCCTAGTCCCAGCCTGTCCTTCAGGGCCTCTCCAGCCATAGCCCTCACTGCCATTGCAGGTACCTGGCTCTTGCATGCTCCCGTTCAGCTGTTCCCAGTAGCTAACCGTGTGTCAAATGCTACCGTACTGTGCCTGTACTCAGACACCCAGCAACATGAGATCTTTGTTTAAAACCTGTGCCCATCTTTCTAGCAATCAAGGTCAAAAAATCAGGAAGATGCTGCTCACTGTGGGGTTTACCTCCTTTGATCTGTCGCTGCCTCTCTCCTCCTGGGATAGGACAGTGTCTTGCTCACTGTACAACACGGAGGTACTTTGAAACCACAGCAGCCAATTCCTTTTCCTTGCCAGCCTAGTCCCAACTCATGCTGCCCTCTGCTCAGACGTGATGGTTCTCTAAATACAGAAGAGGTTTATATTCTTGTAACGGTGGGGGATATTGGCTTAGCAGATAATTAAGCACTGCTTGGTAAAGGATACTCGAGGAGCAAGTTACTGAGACAGGATATAGGAAGCACAATGATTTTGTTGAGTGCTGCTGTGGAGCACAAAGGCACTAAAGCGATCCCTAACAGGGAATGAAATTGTAGATCTCTCTGTATGTGTAAAGAAAAAAGGGCCGGTCTCTGCAGAGTATTAAGTGTGAATACCAATTGGTTTGTATCACAGACCTCCTGGCAGTTAAGTACATTGCCACAGCAAGCAGATCTCTTGGTTTTACAAAGCATGGACTCCTTGAGTTGTCATTGCTACTAAGAAAAGATCAATTTTCATGAATGGAGTACCAGGATAAGCACTGTAGGTCTTTAGGGCCATATGAGTGCTCCTTCACTGGATTTATGCTGCAATTCCTAGGGCACTTCAGGGATTAATAGTCAAATCAGTGTTGGCAGTGCTGGTGTTGTAAATCCAATGATCCAGGCTAAACTGGTGCCTGGGGAAGCCAGTCTCTTCCAACAGCTCTACATCTTCATTTCCCAATTCATCTTCAGATATTATGTCTGAGGGAGCAAGATCAGCGTGTGTGAGTCCCAGTAAGAAGGCTCCGCATCAGGAGTCGAGACTCTCATCAAATAAACATGAAAAAGAATAGGCGAAGAAACCGAGAAACCAGAGAATATGCAAAGGCAGTTTACAGATAAGAAAGAGAAGGCTCAGAGAAATGAGGGAAGATGGGTAAAATGTGAATAAAAAATGAAGTGGAAATATGCAAACAATATAATGTGTGTTTCTAAATTTGCAGCATCATCCGCTCCGCCTGTCTTAGCATCCCAGACTTTTGAAGCTTTTTACTTCAAGTAAATCAGTTGGAATAGCTTTATAGTGATATAAATCGCTAATATATATTATTAATACCAAGTTATAGGTGCCAACATTGGCATTTCTTATTCTACTAAATCTATGTGTGGCTTTATTTACTGCTCTCTAAAAATAATAATTAAAAAAAACCTATGCAAAAACCCAACATTGAAGCAATCTAACCGTGTGCACTAGGGGGCCATATTGCTGTACCTGTAGGTACTGTTGAATTACAGTGATGGGGAAAAAAATGTGTGCAGGCCAGGCTAGGTAACAGCAGTGTCCTGGGGAAAGTTGAGTCAATGTGGGAGCAATTACAGAAAGAGCTTTATATTGACAGTCACAGAAAGCTAAAACTTGAGCTGCAGAGTGACCCAAGACAGTAATTAAAGATATTTGTGTGACGCAAGAATAGAAGATCAGTGTTTTTTTTAAAAAGAGAGTAATTACGAACTGAAGCGAGAGATGAGCAGAAGTATGTGAAGTTAATGGATGTGTGTAAAAAGTGACTGGGCTATAATCACCATTTTCCTTTTGGTGATTGTCATTGATACAAGAAATACCGTAATTCTCTAGAAGGACTGTTTCAGCAAGCATTTGAGCTCTCAAGATCAATACAGTGTATTCCTCTTGGCCAAATTGTATTAGCAGCTGAATTTGGTCCCTAGGGATAGCTGTACTGGTGAAAATAATTTCCATTTAAAACCCCCTGCTCTGATTTGCTCTATCCAAATATCAAGCTGCTAATACAATTTCCACCCCCTTTCCCATGGTTGTGCTGAAGCGGCATGCAGCCAGCCTGTGCAAGTCCCGCGGCTGTCCCGCCACCTCCTGCCTGCGTCTCGCCGCCCCTCCGCGGCTTCTTTTCCTCCTCCTGCAGACACCTCCTTTCAGCCTGGCGGGGAGTGCAGGGCTGGTCTGTGCCAGCATTGTTCAGGCCCTTGGCTGGCCATGCGCTGCATACCTGGCTTCTTCCTGGCTCTGGCTGTGCAGTGTCAAGGTGGTGCTGGCGTGCCATGTGCGGTATGTTTCCAGGGATTCGGAACTCACGGTTCCCTGGAAAAACCAGTCTAGGTGAGGGCTGTCTCTGGGGCTGGCGGTGGGTGGGCAGGGTGAGAACTGCCGTTCAGCCAGCTGGGTAGTCAGAGTAGTTGATACTAGTAGCTTGAGTTTTCAGTTCATGTCAGTGCAGGTTTACTAGAGGGAAGTTTTAAGTTTTGTGTGTGGAAGCCCAAAGTCTTGCATTATGGGTTTGGTTGACCGATTTTAGACAGCTGTAGTTGGTTAATATGAGTGTCATCTTTTGATGTACCCAGTATCCCACCAATGGTTCTTTTCCATATATTTTCCCATAAGTTTTTCTGCTTTATCAGCTCATCTTTAACTCACAGATTAGGATGAGGTGTGGTCCCCCCCCCACCCCCCCAGCTGATTAGTTCAGCAACCCAGCTGAAACTATTGTTTCCAGCTGAAGGTTCATTATTTCCTTACAGTCCTGGCTCCTTGTCATCTGAAATTGCAGATACCACTTCAGGGTGAACAAAAAGGACTGGCTTTTCTGTGTGTGAACAAAACAAGAAAGCGCTTGGAAACATAATCCAAATGTATCTTATTGGCGCAGAAATCAGAAGGCAAATACTAATCCCAACACGTTCTCGGGAAATTCCTACGATTTAAAAGCCGGGTTTTAAAACGAAGACGAAGAAGCCAGCAGCCTCTGTTGGAAGGCCGGCCGCAGGAGCCCAGGCTTGCCGCCGAGGCTGCTCTCGCTAGAGGGCAGCCCGAGACCGGGGGCCGCTGCCGGCGCCTCCCGCGGCCCCTCTGCCCGCCTGCCTGGGCTTCCGAGTACCCCCTGCTGTGGGGCTTCTGTACGTATTTCTACGGGTTGTTATGATTCAACTAACTGCTTCCGGTCTAAATTTAAAAATTGTTTCCTCTTTTGGAAGAAATTTGCCTGTTTGCAGCTTTTTTTAGCATACGGGACTCCAGTTCTCCCATGCACCAACCTCTTCTGCGTCACAGTAAAATTATCAGTGGAAGGAGGATTTTGAAGGAATTCAATTTCCCCACAAGTTAAGGAGGCCGCTTTTTTAAACACCAATATATTCTTATGTCAAAATAAGAAACTATATCCTTCTTAAAATATTAAACATATGAGCGACCCTGGGATACCTGGACATAACTACTGCGCACTAGAACTGCCCAGCCTTGCCTCGCAGAGCAACGCTAAAAAAGCAACACTTGCTCCCCAAAACAGTAACGAGGAGTCAGTAGGCTGAGGCTTTGGCAGCTGACGTCTGGTTTCCCTGCACGCTGAGATCACGTATGATCCAAACACACATCAGGATGGCAGACACCACTGCTGCTCCTGAACAGCTTGTATTAACTAATTCGTACCAGCATTCTGCATTCATGTATTATTCCATGACAGTCTGTCTTACAGTCATTACTTTTGCTGTTCTTTGAGTCTCATTTAGATCTTGTTGAATATTTTATTTTAAAACATAATTAACATTGGCTCCTATGTGATAGGGATGTATGATGCAAAATGAGTATTAAAATGATAAATTATGAAGTAATAATAGTCATTGGAGTTATAGCAGATTGAACAGTTTAACGTATTTCATTTGGTTTTGGTTAAACTACATAAAATTAACATAATTCATTAAAATTTAAAAAGAATGCAAATAAAAAGGGGTTTAGGCTCAAAAATCAATTATGTTGGATTTTCATCAAAAAATGTTTAGACGTTTTTCTAGACGGGTTGTCAAATTCTGCAAGCCTGTGTGACATGGTTGGGTTGTCTTGACTTGGCACTTCACCCATGTTAAGGAAGTTTTGGCCAAAAATATGTTACTGCATACTGCATGTTACTATTTGTAACAGTGCAATAGAAAAATGATACCTTGAAGAGCTCATGCTGCGGTACTGTGGCTGCTGCAGTATTTGTGCATCCCTGTCAGCCAGGGTGCTTCCTCTGGTCACCTCCAAACCTCCTGGCACTGCCAGGCCAGCCACACGCTCAAGGACCACACACAGTGAGCTCCTGAACATAAGAGTTTTACATATGCTGGGTGTAACTCAGCCTCAGGGCTCTGGAGTGAGGCGAAGCAGTTTTTGCTAGGACTAAGGCGACAGGAAGGAAGAGGCACTTTTTGTACAAGGCGTATGTTAAAATAATTTATGTTTCACTGAAGCATCTTTTGCTGCGTTTCCCAGAAAGTGCTTAAGTGCTAACTGCTTGGGTCAGAGCCCAGAGAGAGGGCACCCTCCAGCTCTGGGGGCTTTCGCTGGAACTATGGGGGCTGCTCCTGCGGCCCTGACCCACGAAGGAGCAGGAGGCTCCAGCCGTGCAGTGTCCGCAGCGCAGCTGCTGCCTGCACAGCTCACAGTCGGCAGGTGCTTCATGCCAAACAGCCAGCGTGCCTGGAGTTAGGAACTGGGATGAAATCCCAAGAAAGTTGAAAAGGTTCATTAATTAAACAGATACAAATTTCTCATTTTTCCTCTGTAATGAGGCGTCTTTCTCAAAGGCATCGCTATCAGTAAGGCCCAGTTCCTGCCAGACTCTTTCGAAGTAACACTATTAGGCAGGGTGTCAGGAGTGAACAATTCTTTTTAATAAAATGAGTCGGCTTGCGCTCTCCTTGTCCAAGAGGTGCATTGCTGAGTCCGCACACATGAAGGCCTCATCCACTGAGGCACCGCGTAGCTTCAGATCCCACTGGTTTGAACGCGTCTGTCACAACATGCCAACGCAGGCAAGTCCTGCACATGGGACGTGTGTGGCTCCATGAATTCAGGTAGTGCGACCCAGAGAAAAACAAGTGGAAGCTATTTGTCTGTTGAAACCGGGCTGAACCAGCCCAGTGATGTCCCTTTTGCCGCAGTCAACACCTAAACCAACAGCATCCTGAGCTGCTGCCTGAGGCAATAAGAGATAGTAGCTGCTTTACCCATCTGTTACGGAGTGGTGCTTAGTCACACAGGTTACCTATAACCCATAACACTGGCTGTGACTATGCTGGTAATGCATGTAGGCAGCATTTTTTTTAATCTAAAATGTTCCATGTATCTACATTAGCTTTTTATCAACCAGTTATGGAGGCACTGGTGACAATATAAAGTGTGGCCCAAACCATCAGGAGGAATTCAGGCAGACCCTCTCACTGGACTGCAACGGAGGGCACCAAGCCATGTGCTCAGGAGTCTCTCGGTATTTCCACTTGAAGTTTTCATACATGGGAGGATGAAGTAGTCACAGCGTCTGAGGGTTTTGACTCCTGCTGCAGGCAAGGTCTTTATGAACGGTGGTCAGGGCGGTCAGCTGCTTGCACAGAGCTAGTGGTGAGGCTGCCAGCTCCATAGCCGTAATCTGATTTCTTCTGAACTGCCAGTGTATGGTGGGGCAGTGAGGGGGTTAATGCTGCTGGATTGCTTTGATAATTGAAAGAAGAAAAAAAAAAAAAAAGCCCATCCAAAGCCAACAAAAAAAAAAAAAACACAAACAAACCCTGTTTGAGGTCAGTGCTCTAGGAAGTGCCTTTTAAAGAAACAATAACCTGGTGCAATAGAAAATATTTTGTCCATCTCTTCAGTAGAAATCTGATAAACCACAGAGGGAGGCAGGTGTCCAAGGAGATAAAAGTAATAAATGTGGCTGCAGTTCTGGAGTGAGCTAGCTTGTCAGGCTGGTAATTAAATGAAAGCCCCTCTCAGGAAATGCTGGAAGCTAACAGATATACATGGAGATGCCAATTCATTTGCCTCAGCAATATATGTTAATTTTAGCATGAGATTAATTTATACATTTTGCAGTGGGACAAAATGGCGGGGGTGGGAGGGGGAGAGCTTTCATCCTGCTGGTGATTATTCCAGGTGGTAGAGATTATTAAGCACCTTATACTTCTTAAAAACAGAACAGTGGGTGAGAATGGGAGAGAGAAAATATTCTAATTTAAGCAGATCCTCTAAACAGAATTAACTAATCACAGACTTATAACTGACCCAAACCACATTTGGAGACAGCTGCCAGGGGATCCTTTGCTTTGCCACAGCTCAGTAAGTACAGAGCCCTAGTTAGCAAATAGCTTGAGCTTAAGTCACTCTGTGTTGGTGTGGTTTTAAAAGGATTTGTAAGAGTTACATGAGTGTGAAATTAGGAGTGCTGCAGTGGTAAATCACACCTTCAGGAAGAACAGTGGTTATTCGAGACTACGGTAAGCTCAAGGATGCTTTGGTAGGTGCACAGAGGAGCTGCAGGAAAGGACTGACTTGTATGTAAAAGTGCGCTGGTAATTGCTAACGGAACTGCACGTGCCATCTGGGCTCAGGGCAATGAGTACGCCTCCGCTCAGGACCATGTCAGCTTTAGCGATGTGGCGCTTACTGTTGACAGAGCTGCCCGGCTCCTTCTGGTTTGTGGTTGTCCTGTTCTAGAAGAAAATTAACTCTGAGGCTAGCTAGACATCAAAGTGGGGGAGATGTTCACCCAATGCAGAAGGCAGTGAGGGGACTGTGACCCCGCTGTGCGCATGGGGGTGTGTGTTTGTGTGTTACGGTCCCTCTCTGAGGTCATTTTTGACCCTTGTGTCCCGTTTTCATCATATTTGTCACAGCCATCAAGCTCTCATATAACATCCCTACAGCTCTCATGCATGCATTAGAGGACAGATATGCCATTAACATTGCACGCTCTTCCCTGTGGCGAATCTGGAGTTGCTAGGGCTTGCTGGTGGTGTGTGCCACTGCACAGGCCCTCCACCACCGGCAGTGCGAGGTTCTGCTGGGTGCATGGTGCTTGTAGAAATGAGGCCCTGATTTGCACTTCCAAGTGTGGTGTTAGGGGCATGACTATGGGTATTTCAGCTCTGAAACATACACTGCAGCACAGCAGGCTTCTTTCTAAAAGAAAAAATCCTCTGATCTGTAAAATTATCAGCATTGAGGCAGCAGAAGGCAAAACAGATTTTCCTTTATTTTCTTCTGCCTTAGAGGAGGAATACTTGCTTGCCCTTCAGTGTGATTACAGCCCATTTACCAACATGTCTTTTTGAATTTCAGCCCTACGTTTTGGAACAGTCACAAGCAAGAAGTGTTTCTTTTCAGAGCCTGGAGCAGTCAGTGCAAGGGTGAAGTTTATTTAACAAAAAGAATAGTTCCAGCTGAATTCACATTGTGAAATTACAGGTCCATTTAAAGCAAAATAGAAATGGTGGTGGGTTAGGGTCAAGGAAGGAAGATAATTACAGCTGCTGCAAAGTACATCCAACAACCATCTTCTAATTTTTAAGTTTTTACAGGACATTTTTCTTTTCTTTGTATAATTATGCAAAAGAATAGAACTAAAGAGAAATGTACTAGATGCTGAAAGCAAGCTTGAGGCTTGCTCAGGGATTGCAGGTGGAGACCTTATAAGTGGTGTCTCAAACACTGACTGATTTCAGAGCTACGGGCTCTGTCCTTCCTGTCATAGACGAGGATGGAGGTCTGTGACCTTCCTGGCTGCACGTGTCCCCAGGGGATGTCCTCCCTGCGCAGCTGTCCAGGGCAGGAGTCCACGGTGGCGCGATCCCCACGAGGGCTGGCCCTGGCTGCACACTCCTTGCTTTGTAGTATTGCCCTGATCCTGCAGAAGTCACCTCAATCCCTTTTGTTCCAGACTGCAGCTGTCAAAATGCACATTTTTCATGGGAAAGAGGGTTGCTACCGGCTTTTCATCATAGTACTTTAAATGTAGTTTGCTCTTGCTACTCTTGCTAAAGAGACAGGCTTCCACATCTCCTCCCAAGCACTGCTGTGGTGTCCTTCTGCCCCTGCTCCAAGGGCTCCCTGTTAGTGTTACCATAGCAGCAGGACATGAACTAGAAACAAAACCAGGAATATTTTGTAAGTCCTACCTGCCTCAGCCCTGTGTGTTTGCCTGCGAGAGCTGTGGGAGATGTGGAGGAGCCAGGAGAGCCAGTATCATTACAGGAGGGACTCCTGTGCCAGGGAGGTTGTCTTAATGAAGCCCTCCCTATTGCCCGAGGAGTTACGTATAGCCCTTTGATATTACCAAAGGGCTTCCAGAGACTTTAAGAGACTTTGGGGCATGCTTTAGTGTATCTCTGTCTTGACATTACTGAATCCTACTGAGCCCTTCCATAGCCCTGGCATTTAAACAGAGCTCGTGTTTAGAGTTGTCCTCTTCTTACAAGCTAAAACAACCAAAAAACATAGAAATAATAATTTCCCACATTGTCTTGCATGTAAAAATACCAAGCTCCATAGTTGCCCCCATTTTTGCTGCCCACACAGACATGTGGGGTCAGTTCTGGGACTAGAGAAGAGGGATGTTCAAGTTGCCAGTGAAGATATAGCACCTGCAGATTGCAGCTCAAATTCTGCTCTGGCTTGGTAGCACCAAGAAATTTTCCTGCTTTGAACACAGGTGATGAACAAACAAACCGGTTGGAGCCCTTGTTCTCCTTGAGCATCAGAAGAGGCGTTTCCGCAGGCTGGTGCACCTTTAGACACAGCATGGCACTCGCTGCAGCTCCACTCCGAGGTCCTGGTGCTGCCAAGAGCTGTGAGTTTAAAACTAACTGAGCCTCCCACACGGCAACATGATTTACTAAACCACTAAGATATTGGGTCAGTCTTGTAAATCATTTTAATTATTTCACTAAACAGGTTGTGGAAATAGATCAATAGAAAATATGGCATTTAGGCTTACAATGCTGTGCATTCATTATGGGAAAGAAATTATATTAACTGATTTAGGAGCTAATAATAACTGAAAATAACAATTTAATGGAAGCCTTCCAATCCTGCACTTTGAAAGCAGGATACAGCTATACACAGTCTACCCATTTTAATCTCAGTTAAGTATACATAGCAATTTTTTGACTCTCAGAGAAATGTCAGTCAAGTACAAGTAACTTGCAGACTTTCAGCATCCCATAAATTACATTATAATAAAACAAAACCAAAGAAACTGTCAACAACCATTTTTACATACTGGCAGGGTCACATGAACCAGGCACGTGAAAAGTACGAAAATATATTGCAGTGTAACAAAGTGGAGGTGTTGCACAGCAGGGGCTATTTTCCACTGGCAATTGCTATTTCCATGAGACCATGGTTAGCGCTGCTGAGCTTGAAGGGCACTTACTTCTCTCTCAGATGTTGGGGTTTTGTCTCAAACATCTGAATACTAAATAGATGCTATATACATAAAATATACATAAAGAGAGAGGGAGGAAAACAAACCAGAAAAAACTAATTCTGCTGTGCAGCAAAAGCCAGGTGTCACCATTCAGTAGCTGGGGTCAGTATTGCTCTATTACAATTATTTTACTGTAGCTAAACTAAATTTGGTATGCTGTGTCCTGGTTTTCTTAATGCATGCACAGTAGTCACCTGTGCTGTTAAAATACTTTCTTCTGAAATAAATGGTACATTGTGACTATTTAATGCCTTATTGGCCATCGAGTAACTATGCTGAACCAAGCAGGCACGGCTGTGGGCAAAATTTAAGCTGCAATCAGATAGTGCACCTATGTCGCCTGCTCGTTTGAAAGCCTGCAGCCGACTGATAGGCAGTTGTCACATCAGCTATCTCCACTCTGGTTTGCAGGCAGAGTTAAGCTTTTCTTTAAGCCCTCAGGCTAGATAGCATTTGAATTATGCACTTCATCGCACCCCAATTAGCTAGGGATGCATGACGAAAATCGTTATCGGCGAGTTTATTTGGGAAAACACCTTATTTTGCTGCTTGGTTCGGCATATTAAGAAAAACACAAACACGCTTTTTCTCCACTGAGAAAAGCTTGTTTTAGAGCAGAGTGAAACTTTGAGCTGTGGCAAATCGTGCTGCTCCTGCTTATTCACCTGTCTCCTTGAGCTCCATCCGGCTGTTTTGGGAACATGAAGTGTTGCTCAAATAAAAATAAATGGCTTCAGCATGACCGCAGAACTGACTGACCACATTCCCTGTGCAGACTGTGCAGCATGGTTGTCTCCTACTCCTGAGACCCTACAGCAGGTGAGTTTTACAGTGTCCCCAGGTAAATGGCCCCTGTGGCTTCCCACACCGCCTCCCCTCCTCCCTCGCCATTTTGCAATCGCACTCCCAGATATAAACAACAAACCGGACGGATGTTTTTCCCAAGCCCTGTAAATGCCAGCAGCAACAGATGAGCACTGAATGAGGGGAAACGTGCTGTGTGAACACATGGTGTTTTCATGGCACTGAACATGAGCAGTGCTTTGACTGGTGCTTCTCTGCTCCAAAAACCTGCAGTGGCAAGGTTTGAATTACCCTGAGTAATGAGCCTAAACTTGATTGACTTTTCCATGCACGTTTACGACCAGGTTGACAAATACTTTCTGAACCCAGCAAAGCTCCACGCATTTGCTTTTGAGATGGTTTGCTTTAGCAAAATGCTTTAGTCTAGCATAAGTAGCGTAAGAACTCTCGGGTCTCAAAATAATTAACTCTTGGGTTAATAAAGATATTTTATGTTCTTGAAAAATGTTGCAAAAAGTTCAACTTCTCACATTTGATGCTGTAGCAAGCTAGATTTAGTTCCATTTACTCAGTCTTGATATTAAATCATGTTACGCTTCAGATTTTTGACAGGTGCCTGCTGTGTGTGGCTAACTATTTGCTTGGACTTGAGCTCCCCCAGTTCTGGCGGCAGCGAGGCGAGCCTTTCTTCTGTCTCTCCCTACATGCTGAAAAACTGCAAGGTGGTCACATCAACAAACCCACAACAGAATCAATGCACCCGTATGTACTCAGTTTTGTTTTTCCTGTCTTGTCAAACCCTGCTTACTTCTCTGGAGACTGAAATGCCAGTGTTATTAATTATTAAAAGATTTCACTATATAAGGAGTCTGGCTGCTGACTTCAGTGGGACTCAGCTAGGTCAGATACAATGTCATTAGCTCAACCAGCAACTTAACCATAAACCAAGGTTCATTTTAACCAGGATTGCAATTAGCACCTTGCTGTGCATTTAACTAACTTGATGCTTTCATGCCACTATACTATAAAAGTAGAAATTATATCCAAGCACTCTATAAATGGATTACACTATTATCATTATTTGTAGCACGGAATGATTGTATTTTTACTGTCTTGCACTGAATTAGCATAAATGAATCACAAACGTGAGTGTATTTCATAAAGATCATAAAGTAACTGATGTTTCCTTAATCAAATTGTACATTTTCATCATCTCATTTGATTTTGTTGCCTTTAGCTTCTCTTGTGCACTTTCTCGAGTGCTGCATTCCCCTCAGGGTAACAGGTACCACTGACAGACATGATTCGGTCTAGATCATCACTCAGTATAGTTATTCCTTGGCCTGACTCGGATTTAGATGTGCACACCATGTCTTTGTCCAAAGTTTTATCAACATTCCCAAGCAAGTGCAGCTCCCAAGTTCATGCACTGCTTGGCTTAGTCGTGGCAAGGCACACTGACTAGGTACTTCGAGCTTTCCAGAGCTCAGAGCAATGTATGTTCAGTATAACAATGTGGGGTGTTTCAACAACATCCTAATTCCTGTTGGAGACACAGGGTTCGTTTAACTAGGGAAAACAGACTTTTGAATCCCGAGGCATTTGAGGGTCCCTTCAGGAACCGATGGGTACCTTTTCCTTGTGCTCCTGCTGTCCTTGCTGGCTCGAAGCTGGGGAAGAGGTGGTGGCTGTCCTGCCAGAGCAGAGCACTCCATGCACTGGGACACTGGGCAAGAGGTTTCCTGAGCTGCACTGGCCACGGCTCTGGAAGCCTGGCAGTATAGCCCCTGCCGTCCTGCTTTTCAGTGCTTCCGAGGGGATCCCAGAAAGCAGGGAAAGAAAAATACAGAGTCCTCACCAGATTGGCAATGCTCCGGAGGCCCCAGAGGACTGATTCTGTGAGTGCAATTCTCGGAGCACAGACTATCCCCTGGCCCAGGGCTGCCCGATGCCATGAGAGGGCACATGTCCCAAAGGGTAATTTAGTTATCAGACCCTTCACTAACATTTGGCCAAGCTGCTCGTATCCAGGTCACAGCAACCCACCATGTTGCTCTTCTTGGGAGGGAAGGATGAGGCAAACCAAGGGGGGCTGTCAAAGTCCTGACACCAACCTTCCTCATACCTATCCTAACAGCACAGAAGCTCTCCCGTGGGGCTGATGACACATTTTTTAAAACCGCAAAGACAGTTGATTAATGACATACTGACAGGTATCAGTCACTTGGATCAACTCTGACAACTCTGGAAGCACTGAAATACAATTGTCCAGAACAGTAAGTAAATAAATTACAGCATATACATTAAAAAGAGGCTCTGTCATGGCAATTTAGAGCTAAATCTCATGTTTACCAAAAACTGCGAATACAGAAGCACGCTATTAAAAAAAAAAGAAATTAAAAACTGTTATAAAAAACACAGCACTTGGAAATCAGACATATCCTACTAATTTTTGCCAAAACAGCTGACTTTGACTGACAGCCTAAATATCAACACCTGCCTAGATACTATGCAGATCACCCTGAAATCCAAAATGAGTCATGATACTCACTGGATTTTCAGAGCAACTTACAGGCCTGAAAAATATTTAGTAACGAAGGATTCCTATTCTAGTTTGTTAGAAAAATAGATGACTTCAGATTTTCAAGGAAAATGAAAAGAAATCCAAAAATAAGAGCCCATTTTATGTGATCATCTTTTTTTTTTTTTATCCTGCATAACACTCCCAAAGTCTTACCTGTTGCTTCCTATTTCAAGGGTATTAACACAGAGATGAATTGAAGTTTTTTACAGATCTGGTCATGGAAGAGAAAAAAAAATAGCTTAACACCCCCTTTCCCATCTTCCCCAGGGTAAATTCCAAAAATGTCATACTGGAAAAGTATAATCCTCAATTGAACTGTAAGCATTTTTGAGTTATTTATCAAGGCTTTGGTCATTTAATTTGTATTAAACAACAGATGAGTTTCCATATGAGGTTTAAGAAACATTTTTACAATAACAGGAAACCAAATCTATAGACAACAAATAGGGAAATCCATTAACTAAATCTACAGTACAGTCCTCTTCGATTCGACTCTTAATGTAACTGTGATTTGCTTGGAATGTCCACAATTGCTATAATTAAAAGGCTGGCAGCCACCAGAGGAAAAATAGGAGATTTCAATCCGTTCATTGACATTAGCATGGATCCTTACAAGAAGCCATCTTGTTCAGTGCTATATTTTGGATTGTAATTGATGCAGATCTGATCCATGTATTTTCCCCAGCTTGCTCTATTTATGATAATATCCATCTTTTACTCAGCAGAGATTGGTGGGTTTTAGAAACATGGTCTAAAAACAGCAACAGAACCACCCCTCTGCCTCCCCCCACTTCCCCATCCCCTGTCAAACCACGTGGCCGTGCCCAGGGAACCGGTGCTGCTGCTGCTGCTCTGGGGTAGGACAGGGTGATGCAGGAATCCCTCACGGCCACCCTCCTGCCCTGCTGGGATTCTTCAGCCTTTGTCTCGTTCCCTTTGGTTTAGGGCCACGTAATTTTCCTATGGAATAACTGTAACTGCTCCTGCGTGAACAAACCCCAAACCTGTCCCACGCATGCACACAGCCCTGGGCTCTGCCTCAGGGCATCTCACCGGAGCGCGAAGCCCTCAACCGCCTGGCAGCCCCCTGCATCGCAGCTCAGTGATCTCCAGTACTACAAGGCTGCCGGGGGGACAAACACACCGCAAAAGCCCCAAAACAGTGAAGACAAAATCCCACATATTTTCTATGCTGTAAGCGAATGTTTTACCATCTAAAGACTCTATTAAATCAGCAATAATTTGCATATGTTGGTATTTTAGCACTCTCCCATGGCCTGTAGCACTGGTTTTCCTTTACCTGATGGCAGAAAGCCGCCAAGGTGACACAGGTGGTGTCCCAGCAGGCCGGCAGCTCACCAGGCTGCAGGGGCCGAGCTCCCTTGGCAGGGCTGGGAGAGTCCTCTCCACTCCCAGCAAAACCAGGCAGCACACTCGCTCGCTACAAATTAATATTCTCACAACACCCCCCCCTGCCCCCCCCAATCAGTCTTTGCTAAAAGCATCAATTAAGACTTTAACATTTTTGATCCCATCAATTTTCTGTTCTCTTCTTATTAAATAGATGTACTGGGGAGTTTGAATAATAACTGCTTGAAGTTTGGGGATAATGAATAAATGAACTTTGCCAGCCTCTGGCTAAGCATGAAATTTACTGTGTAGTAACAAATGCAACAGAGGCAGCTCATACATTAACCAACCTAGTTTTGACAGACAAGTTTGGGAGCACATTATTTACTAATTCTAACAGCGAGACGAGGCTCCAAAATGTTTTATGCAGGAAATGAAAAATAACACGTTCAGACAGTCTTTTGCATTCTCCATCACAGCATGAAGCTGCTCGCTCGCCCATCTTCCCTTCGGTGGGTCTCTAGCTGTGTCGCCACACACAGCGGTAGTTTTGCCAGAAAAGGTGCATACCCAAACTAGGTAATTTTACTTGCTAGGTCTTGGCACTTCGAAGGTCACCTGTGTGCTATAAAACTACTTTTGTTCCGTGTATTTTTACATGTGCACGGCTCTAGCATCAGCTCTCTTACACTGTTGTAAATCCATTCGTTTTTGTAGAAATCCATTAACTCTCAGTGAATTTACAGCAGTATAACTGTGAGCAAACTACGGCTGATGGCGCAGACTGGAAATATTACAAGGAAAAGTGCAAAGTTCTATTGATTTTCTCTCAGGAAAAAATGTGTGTTTCCTTATGATTATATTATAGATGACTCAGCTCTGGCCCCTAACAGCCATCACTCATGCTTCCCAGCTCGGCTGCTTCCTGACTTTGCGAGGAGGAGCGGCTGACTGTGCTGTCCCCCAGTGCAGGTGCCCGGGGACGCACCCACCCCACCACTGGCGCTGGAGGACTTTCTGCCCGGCTCTGCATGGCACTGCAGGAGACAGGCTGCCTTTCTATGGCTCTGCAGTCCAAGCACTTATTCCTCATCGATTCTGACAGCAGACACCACGAGGAATGCTGAGATTTATGAAAGAGCAAGATTTGCCACTAGCCTCTGTTCATTAAGGGTACAGCAAAACCTCACTTTGCCCTTTTAAGTACAATCAGCAGAAGTGAGGCAGTTGCCCTTTTCAGAAGAGTGAGCACTCTCAAAGGACAGATGTTTTAGCAAAAGTCCTTAACACACTCACAAGCAATAAGGCTCAAAATTCTTTACGTTTTTCCATCAAAATGTTTCTCATACCTTTAAGTGCTTTTTAAAGACTAAATACTGTACTGAAAGCTGCAGCCTCCTCTTTAGCCAGTTATTTCCCCTGCACTACACAAATACGGGGCCAAGCATAAGCTGTGTATTTTGCAAAAAAGCTGGCCCGAATGTGGAAATCAAGGCCCCAAAATCTGGAGGAGTCACTCTGCACATTTTTTGAAGGCAGAAATAATAGCAAAGGTAAAGGTAGAGCTAGGTTATCTATCTATCTTGGCAATCTGCTCCCTTGTTGAAGTTATCCTGTGTGCTGGGAATGAGTTATCGCTGCATGTGTGCAGGTCTTCACTGGAAAGAAAAGATGCCTATTGCTGTTGTTAGAAGAGATTTTTTTCATCAAATCCTCAGGTTATTGTTTAGTAGTTCTGAGGTTTTATAGTGAATTGGAATATAAGAATTGTTATTCCTACTGTGGCACACTTAATTCTGATCTCAGAAAGGATAAAAAAGTTATTTTTAGTTTCAAATTTAATATTTTTTCACCTTTAATGTGGTTAAAGTCAAAAAGACCTTGATAATTCTACTCCTGCCACTCCACATGAAAGTTCCAGTTGCTGCCACATCCCTGTGCAGGTAACAGCCTACAATACAAAGGGAAGGACAAATGCAAGATGATGTATTTCCTCCCATGTTTTCTGCAAACCACACAGTATGCAATTCAAGACATAATGTACTCCGTAAGTGATGAAACAAAAGTATCAGAGCAAAGCAGATGATCTATTTACTGAGACCATGCTGAGGTTTGAAATAGGAGCATAACTACTCCTATCTAGATATGGTCCACTGCTTCAAGCATCAGCTATTATTTATTTAGATAAATTTAAGCAGATTTTCTTCTTCCTCTTGTGGAAATATTTGTTTTGGTTCTCTCCCTTAGAAGGAAGATGAGTCACTGAGAAATATTCACTGCCCTTCAGAAAAAGCAGCAGTAATGGTGAGCTTGCCAGAGGACCCACAGTTCAAACCCAGGCAGGTTTCACTTTCATGACCAGCCATTACTTAAAGGATTAGAGCTCTCGTGACATTACAGACTCCACACATACCTCTGCAATGAATAATTGTCCTTGAACAAGTTCCCAGACATGAATGCCAGTATTAATTTAGGCATGGTCCAGCATTCAAATCTTTTTTTCCACCTGTCTTTTCCTTTCAGGTTATAAAAGACTCGCCCTCCCGTGCACATACGGAAGCCAAGTACTGTGCTCTTCAGTGTCTCATGCTCTGATGCACTTCCAGACTTGCAACAACCACCACCACCACCCCCCGCGCCAAGTCCTTCTAAAGAGCAGTTCTGCTTTTTGTGGGATGATTACGGATTATTCCCCAATCTATGGGATACTACAGCTGGCATTAAGGGGATGAACTTTCTTCTTACAAAGATTTTATCACCTTTGGATCCCCATGGTGAGTTTGCCCTAGTACAAGAGAGCTTTTATTACCACAGTGTAGTAGCACGTACGACACAACACAGAGATGTGTTTTGGTCTCACAGTGTGATGTGAGTGCCACAAATCCCTCACTATTACTAGCAGTCCTAGAAAAAGCAAATTCTGACCATCTGAGAAACTGAAAAATCCCTTCCTACCCTCCTTCTAGAAGAGGACTCAGGTACGAGGTGAGGCAACGGCACATCCTGCTTTTGCTCCACAGCTTCTACTGACAGAGTCCTGCTGGCACTGTAGCTGTCACTTTACAATTTCCACAGTTAAGGTCCTTTCTAAAATGCTACGCAAATGAAAGGATAAGAATCACAGTCAGACATAGGAAATTTCAAACTACTTCACTAAATTCAGCTAAAGGTCGTGTTTCTTTACCAAGTCATCCTATTATCTCACTTAAAACCCAAGCATTTTGGAACAGAAAAGTAACTAGCTGCTGTATTTACTGTAAAAAAACCCTTTTCCTTCATTAGAGGAAAGCTCACGTGGTAAGACAAGTGGCACAATTATGTAATTTTAAAAATCTGAATATATTTTAAACAACTATTGGAACCAGGTCTGGGGAATACAACATTCCAGGTTGATTCATTTTTATTTTCCACTGGTTGATTGATCTTTTTTTCAAAGAGGCCTGAAGAAAACCAAAGCAACTTACCTTGAATGCTCCACACTGTCACACTGTCCATCTGACTAGATCTTGCATTAACTGCCCAGAGATAACTGGTGTCACGACAGGAAAATGCAGCTGTAGCTTGTGACTTGCTGTCAGCACATTGTGCTGTGGGGTTTGGCAATGCATGGGGGTGTGTAATAATAACCGATTTCAGTTTTATTTTGTTTGTGATGCACCTTTCCTCAATTCTCTGTGCTGTGACAAGGTAGGGAACAGACACAGCCATGAAGCCTTCTCAGGGAGCTTCAGGACACAGGGAAAGGCACACATATCTGTAAAAACTTTATTTCAAAATCTTTTTATTCAACTGTTATTCAGCAATATACAATACAGTTTATAAACAAACGTCTTACCGTGTTTCCAATCTTCATTTAAAAATAAATATTATTGACAGTGAATATTAATTATGGTAAGATGTACCTTTTTAATTAAAACGTCTTCAAAAGAAATAATTTAATTAAAAAAGAAAGAGGAAATCCAAAAAACCTAAACACAATAATCTACTAAAAATATTTCCTTTCTTAGGAAGGGCTTTGACCCAACATCTTTACATATTGTCATAAAGATAACTGCTCAACAGTTCGTGCAAAATGAAGAGTCAGAGGAAAGGTTTAGAAAAGAAAAAATATTACATTAAAATAGAGAAATCATAAGTGCCATGCACAGAGCAGGGCTTTACACCATAGAGTCTGGAAACTAGATGCATTATTCTATGTGGTTTACTTTTGTGGCATCCCCAAAAATATGTTTTTCCCCCCACGTAGAATGTATCATGCTTCTTTCAGTCTCTTTCTGTCCATCTTTAAAACTGTAGGGGTTTTTTTGTCAGGGGTTTGTTCTGTTTTTAAATAGGTTCCTTTTTGTTTGGCTGAGGAGGGGTGGAGGAAGTAGTCCATCAGTGGTTTACTAATAAATGTACAAGCTTATGCAGTATTAACAGGAACACATATAGGAGTGGGTCTGTAGCATAAATAGGTCCTGTACCTAGAAAAGAAAGAGACAAGGGAGAGAAAGAGATTTTATTCTTTATCTTTTCCAATATAGAAGATTAAATGCAGAAGAGAAATATAGGAAGATTTATTTTTATCACTTCAGAGCCAGGGGTCAGAAGCTTAATTTTAATAGTAAAACAGCATCCTCAAGCTATCCAACTCAAATAGCTTTCTCTTCCCCCTCCCAAATCTAACTCCACTTAGGTCATTTCATTATGCATTACTAATGGTATGCCTAAACTTGGCTTCAGCCAAGTTACCAGCAATTGAGATTTCTATAAATACACCTTAATCTGGTATATAGTTTCTTGAGAAATGACAGGTATCAACCACCCATTACTTCAAAGGGAAATGACAAATGCTGCAGCTGTACTCCTTCATTAACAGGACATGAACCCATTTCATTTGGAATGGGAACAGCAAGACCTTGACATCTTCTTTACCTTTTATAGGAAAGAGCAGAATTTTAAATTAAAAATGTGCACAGGAGCTATAGAAAAACAGAGGTCAGATGTGAAACACATCTGTTACAGTCATTTCTCCCAAACCCAGGGAGGGCAAGACCACTCCCGCTTCTATGAGGTAAGCTTATGTGGCACGATATAGGGCTGCAGGGGTAGTTATGTAGGTGCCATCACAGGAAAGCAGGTGCCTGCAACCTTACGGCTGTAGAGGTAGGACGCAGCTCTCTGGGCAGGGGCAGACACCGATGCCATTGCTCACAGCAAGAAGTGGTATCCATGTCCATGCTGCAGCTAACAAGGCTGTCCCTGCCCCATATCCACTTACACCAAGATACTTGTTCAGTTTTTTTTATTTTCTAGTTACCTGCACCAAAAAGAGAGGAATTTGTTGTGTGCCACCGTGGTCTGGCCCCGCTCCCCTGCATGGGGCCAAGGTCCGTTGGCTATGCTCTGCCAGGAGAGCAGGACATGCAGGCACAGCGTGGGGCACTGGTGCCGCTCGATCTCTGAAACACGTCACTGCTCTGCTGCCAGGCAAGGGCAAGAATAGCCCCTTTCTATGGAGAAGTTCTGCTGTCCTGGTGCAGCCTATGGCATTGCTGCAGGACAAGAGATTACTGCCTTTCACTCCCCAAGCCCCTGCTGAGCCCACACAAACAAGGCTGGACTGGTCAGCAACTGTTTGGGTCCCAAGTGCCAATCGGAGACACCTTTCCAAAACCATGACATGGACTAGCATGTGCAGTTGACACCAGCACTGTAACATGACAATACAGGGCTGCACATCCGTGACTGATGTCTCACGTGGCCATGGGACGTTTCCACAGGGGTTAATGCAAAAGCAGGAGCCCAGCCGAAGCTTTGCCCTGCAGCTGGAGCGCACAGAGGCACCCAGGGAGAGGCTTCATTGGTGCTGAACACCTGACGTACAGGAGTAATCAATGCCCAAAATACTGACAGCCACCCAGAAAAGTGACTGTCAGAGCCACTTTAGCATGAAAGCTTTAAAAAAAAAAATAAATTTTTTTTTGGTGTTCAATATCTCTGAAAAAGGAATCAGGCCACTTTTCTATTTAGGAAACTCACTTCAGGCACCCTAATGCGAATACTTCAGTCCTGGTCTCTAGGACATGCGAGTCTCTCTCAGCTGTGGCATGATCAAAGGAAATAGCTCGAACAGCTCCCGAGTAACCCACTGCTCTTGGGCTCGCTGTTCAGGCTGCCTCGTAATCTATATATACCTCACCAGCAAAGCTAGAGTACTATTATCCAATATAAAAAAATAATTCATAGTAATGTGGTGTGCAATTGAGGCACTGAAGAAATGTCCCCATAGTGCTGTCTCATAGATGCCTAGATTGTGTGGAGATTACTTAGTTATTAAGGTTTTTAATTAAATCCTTGCATGCACAAATACGTGGCTAAGGAGTACCTACACAGCAACAGCAAGGCATTAAGATGAATACAGGATTTTTCTTTTTAAAGCTGAAAATCATTAACAAACACAATTAACTCAGGTAACTAAAGGAGTAACTCATTAAATTCTTGCAAAAAGACACTAGAAGCGTGTGGAGGAAAGTGCACAACAGCTGCTAAAGCTCAGGTTCCTGGCCAGCACATGGGAGAGACAATCACCAGCCCCAAATGTTCTTGCTGCTCCAAGGCAGCAATGCAGGAGTTCACAAGCTCAGACTTACCTTCCCTGCCCCAGGAACCAGCCCTGCAGAGCAGAAGTGCAAGGAGGGTCTGCCCCTGAAGGCCTGCAGGCAGGATAAGCCGCCTGTGCTGATGCCAACCCTGCCTGACTTCCCGGCCTCTGTGCCAGCCTAGGAGCAACAGGGCTGTGACAGCCATTCCCCAGCATCAGGGACCTCCCTCCTCCAGCAGGTCCCACCGTTCCCTTAAAAATATACAGTCAATCCACAAATATATTATACCCTACAGTTTTAGGAAGGATAAAACCCTAACAACAGATCTACCTACACCAGCGAGAGAAAACCGCTTGCTACCTGGGAAGGCTGAAAGTAAACCCCCATTTTCTCTCCATCTCTGAGCCTGACATGCTATGTGGTATCTGAAGACAGACTGCTTATTCAGAAATTGCAGTCACTGGCACAACAGACCCATACTTCCAGTCAGCACATCCCCATTTCCAAGCTGTCAGATGGCTCTTCTCACTTCTGGGACATTGCACAGCTGCAAGAATGCCAGCCCAGGATGGTCCCCATGTGCTATCGCTGTCTCCTGTGCTCAGGGATGGCAAGGGCAGCCTGGCAGCAGCCGATAGTCCTGGCAGCTGCACGCAGCTCACAGGTGCCAAATTTGTGCCAATTCCACACCTGCCCACCACTGCAGTGAAGATCTGGCCTCGGGTATTTATTACGCTCAAACCTGAGGGTAGTGAGAACCCATTTTTCCTGGCCAGGGCTGAACTTGTTCTTTCAATGAGCAGGACTCGAGTTTGAGGAGATGCTGCCAGTTACTCAAAAAGAAAGCTGCACTTTTGCAAGGGGGGAATCTCCCTGGTAACGCTGAGGAACTCAACCTGGAGAAACGGGCTCTTGTAGCTCAAGTGCTCTTACAACCATCATACTGAAGGGCTGCAAAGGACACCAGGTTAGGATTGTTTCTGTTTTGAACGGAAAGCAGTGTTTGTCACAACTCCTTGCAGGAGGTGTGTGCCTGCTTACCAAAATCATCCCTACACCAGTTTTACCTTTACGTACTAGTTTTAGTTTAAATCTCAGTGCAGGACTGTGAATTAATGCAACAGTCCAAATTTTTCATCTTTTCCTCTTGTAGAAATTGGGTTGTTTTTAACCTATATTCTCCATCTTCCTGATTTGACAGCAGAACGTGAGTTCAGAGTCTGTTAACAGAATCTTAACAGTTGAATAAAATGTATTTAAAAAAAAATGTTTGAAAGCAATTTTTCTTACTGAACACCAAATACAGGCTTCTTTTTTTCATACTGATTCAGTGTTATTCTGCTCTAAGACTTCAGGCAGTAGAAGCAAATACACAGAACTTCAGAATTCTCCTCCCTCTGAACATAAGCAGACTGGAAAGATAATTTCCAGTAATTTCTCCCTTTTTAGTTAACTCGAACCTTTTTCATTATAGGTAGTATTGTTTATAAACAAGCTGGACTTAGTATCCTCAATTCTGCTTTTACTGCAGTGGTGGAAGTCTTGACTTTTACTTACTTAATAAATTGCTACATTTGTAGATGTAAACAAGCAGAATGTGGTCTTGACCACTAGGATCTGCACACGCGACTGACCCAGATTTGAGAACAGAGAGTTTCTATCCAGACACTTTAAATCAGGCGTACACAGTTACTTACAAACTACAGACACTTACAAGAAAACATTTAATTTATATTTTGAATATTCATTTGATGTTTTGTTATTGTAAGCTTAGTTATCACTACATAGGTTTACAATTTTGCTTTTAAATTATTTATATGCACATGGCTTAAAGGGAAAGTCTACCACTAAACAGAACAATAACAAATTGCTCTGTTCGTGTATGGTGACTTGCTCTCTGGCGTCACTCATCCTTCTTTTCAATTTACAACATAATAACGTTTTACTGTAGTTTTAGATTTAATAATTTGTTTTGTGCCAGCATTCATCAAAGTTTGACTTAAAACAGTTCATCCAATTGAAAACAATCATAAATTAACCACGTGACTTGTGACACGTGGAAAAAAAGGGATGATTCTTTTACAAGCTCTATTTAACCAACGGCCAAAAAACACAGTTTCCAGCAGTTTCCTATTTTTCTTCCTAGAAAGAATCTGAAAAGTCCCTTGATGTTTCTTTCTGAGGTGGTGGTAAAATGCAGTGGTTCATATAATAAAAAGCTGAAAGACATCAGTAGTCTATTTTCGTTGAAAAATGAGATAACACCAAAATTTGACTGCCTATTCATGATGGAGCTGGGACCCCGGTTGGCAGTATTACAAGACATTTCTCTGTAGTGGCTTTTATGCAGTGACCTGTTAGCCTCAGACTGTTTCCTTACAGAGCAATGTTCAATTAAAACTCTCAAACCTGGCATTTCATTAAGAGGTGAGGGATCAAACTGACCATATAGATCGATTTATTCTCTCAATCCAGAAACTTTAGACTGTGCTTGAGGCATTATTCTTGGAGAAACTGCTCCTACTATCTTGTATCTATGGAAAAAATAGGGTTTTATATGGGTTGTTGGTCAAGGATCATTACAGGCAATAACCTCCTAGATAAAACAAATCCTCTCTCACTGACGTACATTTGGAACACTTCCACTGAATTGAAGGGAATTTACCAAACTTCAGATCTAAGAGCTTCTTAGAAGATTTTAATTAAAAAGACACCATTACTAAAGTCACTATGCACTTGCTGAACTGAAGAGATAATAAGCTACACCACATTAGAATTACTCCACAGTCTGAGGCACGATCTTATAAGCTGCATATATCCTTCCTCCACTCTTAAATACTTACAGCACAATCCACACACTGCATTTTTGCTATCGGGGTTTTTTTAAAGGCTTGTAACTGGTGCCTTAAACTTCCTACTCCTCACCAAGTGCTAATTCTCCAGGATGGTGTGCATTAGTGTATCCAGAGCCTGTGCTAACTTTAGCACACTCTCCCAGCTAAACCCTAGAGCACTGCATGTAACGTGAGGTGCTCTTGTTAAAAGAAGTACATGGTACTATAGAAATCTATGCAAAAATACTAAGCTGTGGGGTTCCCATTGCTCCTGGCTTTCAGCGGCTGTGGATCATCGTGCCTAGGCACAACTAGAAACAGCTCCTGAGCTGCCTTTTGGTGTTGCTAATTGTGGCTTCCCACATATTTATAAGCAACTGCATGGGATCTGCTCACCACTGAACCTGCCTAAAAGGCACAATTACAAAATTAGTTTTCTACCCACTACACATTTTTATTTATGATTTGGTGAATTTTGGAACAGCTTTCCATAACTCATTTAAAAAAAAAAATGCCTCATAGAAGTCAGCACATGTATTTATTTCTACACAGCCATGCAGGTATAAGCTAGTGATCCTGCTTTCTTCCTTCACCCATGCCATCAATGTTTTTGAGGTCAAGGGTAAATCTTCTCACGCAGCTGGGTGAAACTATCAGCATTGCCCACCACACCCTTCTTGAAAATGCCCATGTTTCCCTTTCCTTATCCACACTGTAGCCTCAAACTCCCCAGGAAACTGAAACCAGTTTTACTGGCCAGGGTTTTGTAAAACTGTGTCATCACTTTAGGTCTTCTCAAGTTTGTGAAACCCAAGTTTCACCATTTCTCTACCTTCTCTCTTAAGATACCCACTGCTATGTCCAGGGCTATATTTAGAAGTGCATTGCCAAAATACCATGTAACAAGGGTAACTGAAAGCCACTCCTATCCTAATTTTGCACACTCAACAGGCTTTAGTATTTCAAATAAGATTCTATACGCATTTGGAGTATTTAGCACTTCTGAAATGACTGTGTTTGACTTGCCCATACCTGTATTTATTTATGTGCTGCGCTGAACTCATGTGACTGAACACAGAGGTGAGGTAGAATGTAAGGCTTGATAACTGTACAGAAGCTGCATACAGGGCAGCACAATGCAAATTTCCAGCATAGGTAGAAAAATACGTATGTGTATTTGAGAAAAATCCAATTCTTTGTAGCAGCCTGGCTCTTAATTTTGATTGTTCTTGACGTGACATCTGAAAAGGCCCATCTAGGACAGAAGACTTCGGTGTTTTAGTAGGAAACCACAGCATGGGTAGCAGGAAGGCATGGGAATTGCAGCACATTGAGAGGCATGACAATACCGTTAAGGAGACCAGCAGAACCTTGTTTTCTTGAGAAGCAGCATCTTCTAGCGCCCTCAGCATTTCAACCGACATGCCTAACCCCCACTTTGAGAAAGAAAACCACAACGTGGCTAACGACCCTTGAATACTGTGAAGCCCCTTTTTAGCATATTCTATGAAAAATTGGTCATATACATCATATAGTTATGGACAGATTAGGAAACAAAGAAATTGGATGGCAAGGAGAGGGAGGTGTAGTCATGCAAGGAAATGATGCAGAAAGAAAACTTTCGTTCTGATACCAAGCTAAGAAAAGAAAAAGATTCCTTCTGCAGTGTCAATTTTCTAGGGTACTGCAGTGCTTTGCTGGAAGTCAATCTGTGTGAGTGTCTGTGGGACAGGACAGACACAGGAATTGGTAGAGGAGTTGGGTATATGTTTATTAAGGCACTTGCAATTATTGAGGTGGATTTCTGATCACATTAGAGCTCATTTCAACTGAGACTCATTAAGGCCAAATTGTTCTCAAAATATTCGGACTGACAATCCCTTCCAAACATGCACACGGTACATGGATCAGTCAAGTGCTCGATTATCCTCTATGGAGGCCCTTCTCTTTTTCTCCTAGATCGTAAGGACATTATTAGACACAAGCTACAGGATTAGATGGACAATTGAGCTGATCCAGTTCGACAGTTGCTGCAGGCCTGCATGGCAAGACATTTTTGTATTAAACACAGCTACTAACAAACAGAAAGAGGGGTAGTTAAACTAGTGGATTAGATGAATGTATGAAAGTGCATATCAGGTAGAGAGCAAGAAATACTTCTACCTTTATAAAAAACATTTCTACTTTTTAGGTTACCAGAGAAATATGCAGTTTCATTGTCAATAGGCTGACAAAAACTCATCTCCCACTAAAGTTACAAGTAGGGACACACGATACGGAGAACAGTTGGTACATTTTCCCTCAGTATCCCCACTTCCCTTCTGTGGTAGCCAAAGATGTACAGAGCAGTCAGCAGTCTTACTGAAAGCCTCACTCCACTTCTTCCAAATACTACCTTTACTATGAAAACTGCTGTATTGAGAGAAGGTGCTGCCCCTGGAAAGCCCAGCAGAGCAGTAGCTGAGCCGATTCACATGGAGCCAGGCCCTTGAGGGGCTGCTCTTGGAATCTGTCCTACACTGGAGACAGCCAAATAACCGCCCGACCACTCCAAATATCCACTCCTGGAAAAATTAAGGAAAAACTTCAAGACAACACCAGCACTAATTTATAACAAGCTCCAAAAGGAAACACTGCTATAGACAGTGTCAATGTAGAATAGGAACATATCCTGAATACTTAAAAAGTCATTCATTCTATATAGATTATACAGCTTAAATACTTTATATTGGTGTGCATTTAAAGAAGCCAGTAACTTTCCTCTTTTGAGACCTGCATCCAGTCTCTACTCTGTAGTACATTCCCATAAACAGATTTCTGCTTTGGTATCTATGAGATGATCTCTCCTCACCAAGTACCTTATTAAAGAGACCCAAAACATGCAACCACGGATTTGTTTATTTCCAGAACTTTCTGCAGTTCCATGATCTAAAACTAACTTAACAAAACCAAGCACCATTAATTCACTTGTTGACACTTGAATAGTAAGTGATAGATAATTCTTTGTAATGTGATTTGGTGGAAAATAAATTTTGACCTAAAACATATAGAAAAATAACTAACTAAATTAGTGGTAGTTCAGGTGGTAAATGAGCATCCAGCCCCACATATCCTTCTTCAGGACTACTATGTGAGCAAGTCCACAGCATATTCATACACACAAATAGCAAAAAGCGCAACTCAAACTACCCAAATCATGAGGCAATGAAGAATACTGGGAGCAGGGTTTCGGTTACTGAGCTTTGAAGTGAGTCTGGGCCATATTCTCAAGTTCTTCATTATAAGCAGGAGGACTAAAAAGCCACATTGGAAAAAGCAGGCAAGCTAGATATGGTCACACAATTCCGTAAGTTGACACTTTAGGAAAAGCCTTGCAATAAAAGTCACACCGGATGGAACCACAGATTTCACATTCTGTCATTGATACAAGCTGTACCATATTTGCAACCCAGAAGTAAAGAACAAGACGCTGTAGTTCTCACTTCACTGTCTTTTAAGGTATTTTTGACTTGATCAGGATTAGGAGCAAGCTACCAATGTAGTTGTAATTATCACTCCAATCAGAATTACTAAAGTTAAGCAGATCCAAGAGCAGATTATCTAAGGATTTTTTTGAAAAATAACCCTATCCTGTCCATACTTAAAGAATAGAGCTAAGTGCAGTAGCAGAATACATGATGACACAAGGAAAACAGCTGTATTGAGAGCATGTGCCTGAAAAAAAAGCAGAGCCTGTGATTTACATAAAGAAGGGATCACCTTTTTGCTATAAACTAACAGCCCCAGTTGGGGAGTGACCCACAAATACACAGACCCTCCAAACCTTTCCCATGATTGATATTTGCTAGGTATCAGCTAACTAAAGACACTGCCATGCCCTAGATCTAAGGAAGGCCAAACTTTACAGAATAAACCAGCAAGGGATTATTTGGACAAACTCTGGACATGGGAAATTCCTCAGTGCCCTCTTTACATGTGAAATCTCCAGCTCCCTGGCGTGAGAGGGATTCAGATTACAACGCTGATTTTAAAATTTATAAAGCAGTAAAGTAGTTCTAATTATACCAGTTTGGTGAATTTTACACATGACCAATAAAACAACAGACATAGAAGACGATCCATTAGAGGACTTACTAACTGTGCTCTGCCTCATTTTGAAGTTAGCAGCCGCTCCCAGCACACACAGCAAGGATGCCCTGCTTCCTAGCCACAACCATGCAAATGCAGGGTAAGACCAGATATTACAGCAGCTACTTGACATCCTGCGTAAGCTTCATTAGCACAGCTCCCTCCTCCAGCCGTGGCACAACGATCTGCGCGCTGCGATCACACTGACTTCTCCACAGAGCACAGTTGCCACTCTGCCAAACTGCTCTTCTTTCCAGCTAATAAAATTGCCTCCCAACTGATAACAGCCTAGCAATATAAAATACTCGGTTGTTAACCGCTGTTGTGACAAATAATACCATTCTGCTGACAACCCCATTTTTTCCAATACAAACCTACTTGAACTGTTTATTATTGACATATGGGACTGCTCTGCCATTATGTAATTTTAAAAAACACATAGTAAACAGCAAGAGTGAACCTGCCAGTATTCTCACTGCTTTAGCAAAGCTAAATCAAAACCCAAAACAAACCCCTTTTGTTACCAGCACAGTCCTGTCAGGCTCTATTATGTAAAGAAGAAACACCTTTTTCACAGGACTACTGTCAGATTCGTTTCCTGGCAGATCCTATTTTATGTTTGCTTTCCAACTACAGACCACCACTATTAATATCTTTCTCAAAACTAGTACCAGTAAGGTTGTCTTGACATTTCTTTCTGCTATGACCTCTAAGTATAGGACTTAAAGTATTAGGGACCTATATAATTCACAATACAGTTCAAGTGTTACTTTACACGTCAGTAAAGCTGCACCAGTATAGCCGAGGTGGGGAATGTGTAACAATTATCTGCCTCTTGTAAAATATACAGACTAAGTTAGCTGGTACTGCAAACTAAGACTCCATTTTGCCAAGTATCTATTGAAACCGTATGTAAGGAACTAGCAGTATATGTATATTCCTGCCCAAAATGCTGTTTGTTCATGCAAAAAGACACATGGGTGCACTCAGCCTTCCCTCATACAAATTTCTAATTTTCACTCACTAATGAATCAACCTCGTATAGAAATCTAGACCAACGTTAGGTACAGCTTCCACATCCTTTAGAAAGACCTGGAATACCCCTTTCATTGTGTTCAGTAGTATTTTTTTAAAACATTTTTTCATCTGTAACTTGAAGATATTAAAGAAGTTCAAATAATATTCAGATTTCTTCAAGGACACTGCACAGGCTTTAGTAGAATAGGTTAGTACAGTTTTGTCTGTCCTCCGGGGAACAAGCAAGAACTGCTGAAAGGAGGTTACTCAAATAAATTGCATTTCCACAGTACAAAACCACCCTGGCACAGCTTGTTTCTGCCCTAGGTAATGAGGTGACACAGTACAGCAGTTTGTGCTTTTGTCCAGTTTAAGAATTAATCCATATTACACACACAAAAGAATATATTTGACCTCACTTGTCCCCAAAGCAGTCTAATTTGCCTAGATATTAAAGTGCTAGTGATGTGTATTTAATGAGAATTCTTTTTGCATGTTTATTATCCAGTGACATTTAGGAGGTCAGCCCGATAATTCAGTTATGGTCTCTGTCTTGGTACTTTATTTAATGTGAAGGAAAATGTGATGTGACCCAGGTTGCATTTAACTACAAATAACAACAGAATGTGAGCTCATACATGGTGTCATAAAAAGCACAGGGGGAGTGACGCAGACCCAGACACTACTGAGTTGGAAAGGTAGGGAGCCTAAGCTGAACAGCAACATAGAGAGACTTTCCTTTCTTGCTATTTTGTGTAATGTCCATCTACCAAAGACAAATGAGCTCCACAGGCTGTTTCTCAAGCTAGCACGCAGAGTCATTCAAATTCTGACAAAGCCAGGAGAGGCCTAGACCCAAACCCTTACCCAAAGTTAATCCAAACTCAACCACAGCCACTCCAGAGGCCCTCTAACCAGCCACAGCTTGTTACACTCAAGAAAGCAGTGTGTTCATTTACTTTCCTGTCTCTAAGCTGCAAAAAAACCCCTTTTGCTTCCCAGTGCACGATGGAGTTCCAACACTCTTCCACATGGTCTCCTGTCTCAACGTAGGTTCCCACAGCTTGACTTTGTGCACGTACTGCTCTTACGAGCATCACCGGGAGCTGCACATGCACAGAGACTGCAGAATTGGGACCTCTTGCTTTATTATCTCAGGCCACGTAGCCCACAAGCAGACTTCCTTCTGACTCAGACATAAAAAGCTTTGTGGGGAGGCAAGGGGGATAGGCGTGAAGTGAAGAGTTATTTTCTTCCGTGCTGTGAACACTTCATCTCTGCATAACATGAGTCTCTCTGTGTCCTTCCTAGAGCACTCTAAGCATAATGAAGCACAGTTTCTTGTTTCACACTCCCATCTTTGTTTATTTTATTTAGAGCTTTCACTTCAGAGCTTTGAGGCTAGAGATCAAACAAATAAAAGGGAATTTGGAAGCTGCAATGTCTGATCTACATTCTGCTCAGAAGTTAAACTAAAAATTGCCCCCAAGCCAATACACAGGCACTCATTTTGGAAACCGTTTGATAGGATACAATACAGCCAACTTGCCTCCCAGAAGGTCAGTATGAAGATCCTTATTTATTACTTCACCTATCAGATGACAAAGTTAGTCTCATGACTAAGGCACTGGACTTAAATTTAAGAGATCTGAAATTAAGTTTTCATATTTAATTTCACAGCTGCTACACACTCAAAGTCAGTCATCGCTCTTCCTGCCATTTGTCCAGCTCATCCATGTGGACTACAGACTTGCTGGGACAGAAACACTGCATGTCTTGCTCAGTAATGCTCCTATATCCCCGCTACTTACGCAGTAAAAACTAGGAACTCTTCCAAACACATTAACACTAAATGCACTCTTTCACTTGCTCACCCTGATTTTTTTTCCTACAGCAAAAGATTCCATTTGCGTGTAAGTATTAAAACTGAAAGCTAAATATTATTTTCATTTAGAACCATATAGACAACAACTCCATCTCTGATAGCATTAAAACCAATGATCTTACCAGCAGATCTTTGCCTCCTTGCAGCCTAAGTAACATGTTCTCAGTTTCTACTTCAGCCTACCTTATCGGCAGACAAGCAGTAATCTTTTTGACTCTCGTGAGACCACAGCACTAAGTTTTTATGTGGTAGTTTAAACATTACAGATAAAATTCCATTTGAGTAGCTAATATTTCTGGCATATTGGGCAATCTTCTGTTACATTGGATCTATTCCCTTATATACGGTAATGCTGATCACAAATTTCTACCAAATACAATTTCAGATGACATGTCCAAAACTATGGATTTTCTATTTATACCTGGTTTGTCAGATGAGACTCTATACTCTTTAGAGAATCTCAGTAACAGACACATTTATTCTAATAAGTTCAGTTTCAGTTCAACTGGAAGATGTAAAGAATCACATTTTTCCATGGTGCATGACTGGGACTCCAGCTGAAGTCAACAAGAGCCCTGCAGGCACATCTAAAAGCAGTATTTGATCTATAATCACATTTATTGGAATACACGCACATAGAGGCCCTGTCTTACTACACTGAACATATTGGGAAGATTTCTGTTGCAAGGAAAATAGGATTAGAACCCAATTCATGCAGGACACTGTGGCTAGTGCCATGCCATCAGCTTTTAGGCAGAGCTCTCCAGTGTACTAAATGAGGGTGTTTCTTAATCACTGATGGCAAATCCATTGTTTGAGCACATTTCTGCTTTTATACAGAGGAAATATCCCCGTGTACAATGAAAAGACTTACAAATGCTAAAGACTTACGCGTCAATGTGTTAGATGATTCAATTATTACACACAGATTTGGTGCAAGTACTTATCTGTATGTGTTACAGAGCTCAAAAGAGGATAATGAAGCATGTGTATTATGCTACTATGCATATATATAATTCATACAGCAACACAGGGTCAGGACCTGCAGTCTTATATACCTATGTGAACAAAGATTTAGTTTGATTTGATGGCCGTGCTGTGTGGAAAACCAGCTACGACACTGCCTTGAGGGGGTGGACTCGAAACAGGGCTTTTAGTTTCCAGAGGTAAAAAAAAAAGAGGAAAAAAAGTATTTCCTATAAAGAGACTGCATTCTTTACAGAGAAAAATAATTACTGTACCTAAAATAGCTCCAAAGAACACCGCTTCAACATACAAATTGGAAACTCTGAAGCTCAAGGATGTAATTTTTTTTTAAGACATTTTGAAGAAAGTTTAGTGCTTATACAACCCCAGTGACAGCAGTGGAGACCCGAGTCTTCGATTTCCTCACAAAAGCAGGCGATATCCCTGCAAGTCCTCATCACAATGACTTCCATGTTAATATTTTATCCACATGCCTTTATTCGGGGTAGGGAGCAACACTTAATGTCTAGGGGAGATAAACCCATTTCTTGCCTCTAAACCAAGCTGTCTCTCTTTGCTTCAAACCAAGTGCCTGGCCCAGACAGTCTTTCTCAAATACACTGGTGATGGGGACTGGGACGGCAACCAGCAATCTGCTTCACAAAAGCAACCAAACAGACATCTCGTGGTAACAAGTCTCGGACGGTTCTGCTCCAGAAGGCACCTGAATCAGGAACTTCGAGGGTCAAGTCTTTCAGCTGCTGATGTTCTGAGCCATGATGTTTTATTGGTAAGTAATTGCAGGCAGCTCCAAACTGCCAGAGGTATGGAAATGACAACAAACCAAGTAGAAGCCTGTTATTCAGGGGGTCTTGATTCAAGCAGAGTAAAAAGACATTATTTTTACAGAGGACCATGCCAAAATACAAAATTAGTTGCCTCCCTCGTATTGAGACAAAAGCAGTTGCTGGTTTATACCTTATTAAGTCAGTACTATGAACAAGAACAGGAGTCCTGTTCTCTCTACACTGACTTGAGCTTTCTCCCAGAATGGAAACTGCCACAGAGTGGCACTGTTCACAGATACCAGTGTGCACAGGAGAGATGTCACAGCAGGAAATTTGGGTTTAGCCTATTTTGTAGCCCTCTTAGCATCAGTCTCCATCTGGAGATCCCCACAAAATATTTTTCTGCATTCCACTACCTTTTTCACTGATTTAAATCATTCCATTATCTCCACTGCTGGCCACAATGCTTGTAGTTTATTTTCAGAATTTAATCCAGCCTAGAAATGATGCAGCAGTGCCACATCCCCAAACCACAGACATGTGAAAAATCAGGATAGACAGCAGTTTAGATGATCTGGGCAGGGGGTCTTGCCCTAACAGACATATGCGACATGCTCTCTTGGCGGCACACACTCACATCCATCTGTTGACATGGAACTGAGCCCACTGCACTTCCATCGTCCTCTTTTTAGTTCATATGCACCACATAAGCTCTGGGTTCAGTAGGCAGTGCACACACTGCTGCGAATCCTAAACCTAACTTCTATTGTCGGCATGGAAAACATTGCTAGAACTCTCACTGTGGGGGAGCGGAAAGAGGAAACACAAAAACAACCACCAGCCCTGGGCTCCTAGGAGGAAAGCAGATCTTTCCAATAGGAGAACAACAGATCGTGAGCATTACAGTGTTCAGTTTAATTTCTTGTGGTCAGTGAATTCAGCAAAAGCAAACTGAACTTTTTTATATGCCCACAGGCACCTGTAGTTAGACCTCAGGAATTATCACTTTGTCTTCCACTAGACACCAAAGAACAGCCAGCTTACTCTTAGGAATAAGGAGTAAAACCTAGTTTTCACACGTTCTTCTACATGAGAAAGAAACTAAATTATTTAGAAAACAGCAAAAGCTAGTAGCCAGATAAAACACAGCACCTATAAAGCACCAGCAGGTCACAGTGACCCATATACAACTGATTTCCATTACTGTGAGCCAAAACCTGCAACCGTTTGCCCTGAGAGTGTGAAGAGGTATCAGGAAGAAGTGTGAACATTCCTGCCTGAGGATTATGAATCTGCGTCAGAAGAGGCTCAGCAGAGAGGGGAGCTCAGGGCTTTCCCTGCACAGTCAGTGGCATAAAATTGTTTCCCTTCTTCCACAGATAACTTGGCAGGGACATTTGTTCAACATTAGCTAAGTAACAGTGGCTGAGGGGGGAGCTAAAGCCCAGGCAGAGCAGCATCACACCTTTGAAGCCTGAAACACCTTTGCAATTACAGATTTAAGACTCTGTGTTCTTTGTCCCAGACTTTGCTCTCATTAGTGTAAATAAAGGTTTACAATAGCCTTCACCGGCTAGCTGTAATATGGTAACATGGCATTAATAAATTAATACAGTATTAACTGATAGACAATCCATATTAGCACAACATTTACATTTGCAAACCGTTATAGAGCATAGTATCTCCAATTCTTATCCTGCCAGTAATTCAAATATGGAGCTCATTACACAGCAATTACCATTTCCCTTCCGAACCTGCACTCTGCTCCGCGTGGGCCCCGTGCCTGCCCCGGGCGACCAGCCCCTGTAACCGCTCACCGATTTAAAATCTCTACAGAACAGCCATAGCATTTCGCTCACTTGAGGCTGCAGCTACTGTTTAGAACACTACCGCCGAAAAGCTGCAAGGGGGACTCTGAAAGTGGGGCCTCCCACAGCACCTACCGAAAGGAAGCAGGTCCCAGCCTTGCTCTCAGACCCATCTCCCCAGCTCCACGCCCCTGTGCTAACTTCTGACAAGGCAGGGCGCAATGCACCCACCCTGGCTTTTGGGGTAACGTACGTACATTTACTTACAGACCTGGGTGCAATTATTTAGCTTTAGCATGGCAGCAACGGTCCCACCCATGACAGAGCGGGGTCGCGGTGCCCGACCCTAAACCGAGTGGTGGGACTCGGGGAGCCACGGCCGAGCAGGGGAGAGGGGCGCCCCCCGCCCGCGCCCCCGCGCCCTACCTGACCCGTGCTGCTGGCGGAGGATGGCGGCCTGCCC
>WAAD01024162.1:128961-194729 GCA_013389945.1 Fregata magnificens | reverse complement strand
AGCCCCTGCCTCCTCCCCCGCCGCCCCGCAGGTTTTCTGTGCAGCTTGGCGAGGCCGCACGCCTCGCATGTGCCTCCCGCTTTTCTCAAGATCCCAGCCTCGCTCTAGACCTAACTATGAAGTACTTGAAAGAAGGGCAGCAAACTGCTTTTTGCTGGCATCCCGATCCAAGTCTGGGTCTCCTCTTGGGGTGCGTGCCCGGAGTTGATTGTTCAGTTGCTGTCAGGCTTCCAAACTCACTATGTTTATTACTTGCTAAAATACATCAAGGAAAACACCCCCCACTATTGATGTAGAATACAGTATCATAAAAAGGAAATGTTTCTGTGGATCAGCTGTTTCTCAGGCAAATGTCCCAATTAAAAGACAGAAGCGCTCAGAAGTCAAGTCAGTAAAGTCATTACATTGAGTTACAATCGCAAGCAGAGTTTGATTTTTGCAGTAAGTAATGTGAGGGAGCTGTATTTTAATAAATTTGAGGTGCCTTTCTAAAATCTTTGCCTTTTTTTTTCCTGAAATTTCATTAAAAGTCACCATTTTATTCAGCCACAACTTCATTTAATCACTGGCATGGTATGGGAAGTGTGTTTTATGATCCTCAGAAAATTTCCATTGTATTTTTAATGGTTTCATTCTGTACCAGAATGCAAAGCTGGATGCATGAAGATTTCTGTGGAACAAATTATTTAGAAACATTCACTTTTTGAATAACTAAATCAGACCAATTTTTAAATGGGTGCTAGTATCTAGCTTCCCAGCTAACTCCCTATCTGGTCAGACAGACTGCTGGAGGCTTAAGCGGTTGCACCCTGCCAGCGGCTGGCTCCCTGCTAGGAATACCACCGCATGGTTTCCACCAGGAAGTTTCAGTAAAATTCACATGATCCTGAAGAACACTGAAACTGCATCAAATCAATATTTCCTGTTGGAAATTTTTTTCTTCAGAGCATTTTCAGCCATTCCTACCGATCATACCACGATTTAAATCCTGGAACAGTCCTCTGGCAGGTCTATGACAACTTGCCTGAAGAGCAACTCCTTGCCTTTCTCCGTAGTCTTTAATGGGAGCCTGAATCCTGCCAGCAGGCAGAGCCCAGTTCCCCAGGCAGGTGGAGTCAGCCCCCGCCAATCATAAAAGCTTTTATTGTAATAACTATTAAACACCATTTAATCAAATAGTCGAATAATCACTTATACTTTGCTTTTCCACCCAAAAGCTCAGTGTGCTTCATGCAGTAAGTAAGCATCGTTATTTCTTTTCACATATGGCCTTAAGCCATGTAGCACTGCAGTGAGTTTTCTTACCAGCTTGCCAGAGTCCCCACATAGTGCTTCACCTTCCAGGCCCCGCGAAGGCAGGGAAAGGCAATCATGACAGACATACCTGAGGAAGTAAATCCAGCAGCCACTCCGCTCAGCAGCAGAAGTCCTTCAGTCAAATCCCAAGAATGGATTAGCTGGGTCCTTTGCTAGTGAGGCAATTCCACGACTTTGTGCCCTGCGCAGCAGGATTGATTAGAAAACTCCTAACAGATAAACAATCAAAACAGAAGAATTTTTTATATCAAATTACAAGTGACAAATCATATTTGAAAAACTTTTACTTAAGTTTTTAATAAAATTGATGTTTAGAAATTTCTTCTGAAATTGCAGCATTATGAAAATTTATAAAGTCTTGGCATGTGAAAATACCCAGCTCATGTTAAATGAGTTTTGTTTCTTAGATATAAAAAATAAGTAATAAAAATGAAAAGGAAAGGCAAATGCATTTAAACTTAGCTCTATTTTAATACATCTAAGGTTGTTATTGTAGTAATAGTGTTGCTGAAGCGAAGACAGTTTTAGCTCAAATGTGTCCCTTGATTTATAACATTAAACCTTCAGTTCTACTGTATTTACTACCCACCAAATTTGATTTTATGTGTAGCAGCTGAACACTGAAGCACTGATATCTTTGTATTCAATTAAAGTAAGGAATTAGGAACACAAAGGTGTTTTTCACAGTCTTAAGTTAGAGTAATAACGAGACTTTTTATGTTCTCCTCTTCTACTAAAATTATAATGGGGGACTACTGTGCTCTACACTGACTAGCAAGTACTCTGTGCAAATCATTTTGCTCTTAGGATCATAACAACATTTGAAGCCATTTATTGATTCAATCCTGCCAGCAGAAGGGACTTCTACAGCGCAGAAGCCATCACCTGCCTGCACTCATACCCTGAACATGTGATGAATGACAGGAATATCACAGGAAGAAGCTCCCTTTGCAGTTGCTGATCCTGCAGCATCATCCACACTAGCGATTCTCAGTGAAATCATGAAAACTATTCAGGTGCTTAAAGTAAAGGCTGTGTGACCATATTTTTTTGCTGTAACTGTCACTCAAGTATTACATTAAGCTGCGTGGCAGATAGGTAACAATATTTTACACCTAGGCAAACTGAAATTGGTTGTTTTTATGGAGAAATCCTATGGCATTTCCAGAGCTTTCCACTTCCAAATCAGATTTTAGTAGGGAAGATTGTCTCTGCTGTAGGATAAGCCAAAACACAGCAGCATTTGTTCTGGCAACAGGACTCTTCACTTTATCCATGTGACTTCATCCCTAAGCCATCCCTGAGGAGGTGGTGGCAGGGAGAAGCTCTGAAGTCCCTGTCCTGGCTCCTGAGCATCCTTCCAGGGAAGCCAGAAGGAGTCTGGAGGGACCATTGGATGAAACCAGCAGAATTCCTCCTGAAGGGACAGTCATCTTTGTCGTCTCTTAGTCCCATTCTCATATTCCACTGTTAGCCCAAATCCTCCCTTGATATGAGATGCGGGAGCACTGCTGACCTCAGGAGGTGATGGCAATTAACAGCGGATGAGTATCTGGCACTTTAAGCAGACACTGAGACTTAGGGGACTGGTAATGTAGACTGCTTTTGCTGTTGCTGGACCATGTTTTATAGCAACTCATGAAATCCCATAAGCGATTCCAGCACTGTGTAGCTGATGACATTTAAGAATATTTCTCCCTGTAGTTTTTTTAAATTACTAGCAGCTCCATTATTTGAATCATGGAGTCATAGAATCATAGAATCATAGCATCGTTTAGGTTAGAAAAGACCTTTAAGATCATCGAGTCCAACTGTTAACCTAGCACTGCCAAGTCCACCACTAAACCATGTCCCTAAGCACCACATCTACATGTCTTTTAAATACNTGTTCTCTAGACCCTTCACCAGCTTCATTGCCCTTCTCTGGACACGCTCCAGCACCTCAATGTCCTTCTTGTACTGAGGGGCCCAAAACTGGACACAGTATTCGAGGTGTGGCCTCACCAGTGCTGAGTACAGGGGGACAATCACTTCCCTACTCCTGCTGGCCACACTATTTCTGATACAAGCCAGGATGCTGTTGGCCTTCGTGGCCACCTGGGCACACTGCTGGCTCGTGTTCAGTCAGCTGTCGACCAGCACCCCCAGGTCCTTTTCCGCTGGGCAGCTTTCCAGCCACTCTTCCCCAAGCCTGTAGCGTTGCATGGGGTTGTTGTGACCCAAGTGCAGGACCTGGCACTTGGCCTTGTTGAACCTCATACAATTGGCTTCGCCCCATCGATCCAGCCTGTCCAGATCCCTCTATAGAGCCTTTCTATTATCAAGCAGATCAACACTCCCACCCAACTTGGTGTCGTCTGCAGACTTACTGAGGGTGCACTTGAGCCCTCATCCAGATCATTGACAAAGATATTAAACAGAACTGGCCCCAATACTGAGCCCCGGGGAACACCACTTGTGACCGGCCACTAACTGGATTTAACTCCACTCACCAAAACTCTTTGGGCCTGGCCACCCAGCCAGTTTTTTACTAACTTTTAATAATCAAAATCAAAACAAAATCAAAAGCACTGTAACATACTTGACGTGACGCGGTATTCCTACCATATTTAAGCGACGTTCATCTCTGCCCTAAATCCTCTAGCAGAAATAAGTCCTGTTCAGCAATGTATTCTTAGATTTTTGTCAGGGCTTTTTTTCCTCATTTTTCTCATTAGATTGACATGTTTTCGTCATCACAGGGGCCAGTTTTGCTCCTACTGATAGAAAGTAAATGCTTTTGTAAATGACTCCTGTGAACGTGGAGGGCAGTCCTGGCCCTCCACTCCTGTGGCAGAGCAGGCAGTGCTGCCGCTCGCAGTTCACAGGCTGCATTCAAGCAAACTCTGGGGCTCAGGGTGCCTCCGCAGGAACATGAATATGCTGATAGCATGCTGGCTGGCTTCTGAAAACTGTATTATCTTTAGAAAATAGGTGAGGGGCAGAAGTGAATATTGCATGTAAGCAAACAAAAGCAAAAGAGAGAGATGCTAAAATGTTCATATTTCTGCTCCCAGCACAGTGACTTTCACTGTGGAGCTTCTGCCTCGGAGTAGCTCATAACAACAGGCTGGCAACTGCCAGCCCGGTTGCCTTTAAAATGTCACTGGTTTAACATCAAATCAAGAGAGATAATTGCATTTTTCCTTCCTTCCCCCCTCCCCCCCCCCCGAATTCCAACCTTGATCAGGCCCAAACCAAACTGACAGCATAGTTGTGTTCCCATAAGAAGTCTGTAAAAGGTCATAAAAGCTGCAAGTTCAAACATCTGGATTGTTTTCAATATACAGGATGACTTCCCTATTGCCCATCTGCAAGCAGTGGGCTGCACTGTCTTGAAGTTATGCTAGGGTCCAGGTGATAGGCAGAAGTCTAACACAGTGTTTGAGAAAGAACTGATTGGCCTTATATTAGGAAATTCAGGGTTAAAACTGTCAGACTGTGCTATCTCTTTAGTTTATTTGTCCTTACTCTGGACAAGTGACGTTTCCACCAAAAAGCTTCATTTTATTTTCCATGAAACTGATTAAGGTAGAAAGCACACTTCTGTATTCTGGCTAGGCACAGTTCTCACTTCATGCAGCAAATGCATTTTTAATTGCCTTTAGTTTCTACTCTATCTAGCTTTCTTATCTGATATTCTTTGTTAAACGATCTAATAGTATAAGACACTTATGCAAGAACATACAGAAAGAGAAGGCAACATATACTCATAATAATGCAACAATAGCTCATCTTCTAGTACACCATGCTTACAATAAAATCAAAAGCAGTCAGAAAATCAGATTACTCCACACTGTAAAATTTATCTGAAATTTAAGGTGTATAGCCTGTTTTAATAGAAGACATGATGCCGGCTGCCTGACACTTAGTCAGGAGGATAAGATGGCAAGAGAAGACAACATATAAAAATTGTCATCTGTCAGGTCCATCAGCACGTGGAGTTCCCGTTCAGCAGCTTACCCTGCAGCAGATCGGAGCTGCTGCACCTCCACTGCTCAGTGCAACCCCTGCATACGAAAAAGGATCTAGTAAATTTATTGGGAAGAGCTTGAATGAGGCGGACCACCCAGAGGCAGAGTAGCAGAGTAAAAGCCAACTCAGCTCAGTCTCGGGAATTACAAAAAATACCCTGCTTTGCAGAAGTATACTAAATACAGGGAAGCAGCCAAGCTTCAGCATTATCATGAGAAGCTCTGACTCCAAGATGGCCCAGCAGTGCCTCACGGTATGGAGGCAAGTATTGCTTGCCTCTGAAGTGTCTCTACCTACATACTGTGGCTACTCCCTCCGAGTAACATGTTTGTGTTTCGCTTACACCAGGATCTTTATAAACTATATTAGATCACCATCTTGTAATATTTTATATTTTAAAGATAATTATTATAAAATAATATTTTAAAGATCATAAATTAGCACTTGTCCCTCTTCTGGGGAAAAAGTAATATAATCATCCTTTGAAAGAGATAAACATGTTGACAAAACTCAAAATACTCCACATTTGGGTCTACAAAATAATTTTAACAATTGTTTACCAACATCCTGATTCATCACATTCTTAAAGTGGTATAATTAATGAGGAATTGAAGCCAAAATATTATTAATAAAGACTGAAAAAAGAATGCTACTAAAAATGTTACTAAAAAGAAGAATGTTAAGTCCAAGAGAGAACACCACTGAGTTAGGCAATACCTTGTATTTCCCACTGGGCTCACAGAAACCAGTAACATCTCCCACACAGAAAATTGACATATATTTGACCTCAAAGAACTCCCAGCACCTCATATGGAAAAAAAGTCATGTAAGAAACCAACAGATCAGACAAGATCTGCAGCAACTTCTTAAATGCTTAGGCCTCAGTTCTGCAAGCATTTCTCTGTGAGCTGCAACATAAGTGCCTCAGCAGTCTGCCAGCTCCTAATGTAAAGGGTGAGGAGATGAACCTACTGTGCAAGATTTTAGAGAAGGATACATGTTTTCCATGTGTAAAACTGGAGAGTTTGCTTTACTTGTTAAAAAAGCTAAGACTGTTTCTCCTTTCCTTTTTATTATTTGCATTGCCAGGATCACATCATGCTAGGCTGTCCACTAGTACAAAGCTAGAAAATCAAAAGAATTAGAAATTCAAGTCACATCTATCCAGTTTTTCAAGAGAGACTCAGTGGATGACTGGAGAATTAGTATAATTACTGCAACATCACAGATACTAAGCGAATAAGGCCCTATTAACTAGAGGTGGGGCAATGAGTTTTTATTTGCTTAGAATGCATGGATTTATTTTCCTTTTTTTTTTTTAATAATAAATACTTGATAAACTATTGGAAGAACAAAATGTTGCTGTTAAAAAGTAATATCTTGCATTCCTCCGGTCAAGAGCTGAAGCTAAAGCTAGTATGAAAAAATTTTTGATTAAACACTGTTGCATTAGGTTTCCTGATTTGGCTGCTAGGTAGCTCACAGAAACAAGCCACTATGGCAGAGAAGATACTGCTCTTGCAGAAGAAGTGAGAAAGAAAGCTGAGCCAGCAGGACTTGCAGTATCCTCTGCAGCACAATGGCCTCTGTTTCCTGGCCTCACCACAATGATTATCCAGGTATGGGTGGTAACCTTCCTGTGCTCACCTGTGGGCCTTTTGCCAGGACCAATTGTTTTAATAACAGTTTAACATAAAATACTTTTTTTTAAAAATATAAATCTATATTTCTCTCTCTCTCTAGTATATATATAGATACTCAGTATTCAGAATTGTTGTCCTTTAAATGATTTATAAGATTTTCTACATTAAATACCTTTATAAATGCCACTTAAGCTGTGAGAACATAGGGGAATACTCCAAACGGACATGAGTTACTGCAACTGTCAGTTAGGGATTTAAGTACATACGTCTTTGAATCATGGGTGAGTGAGATAGCAAAGGAAAAGCTCTTGACAGTGTGAATCTGGCTAGTTGATAAAGCCAAAATCATGACCTTTGTTAAATCAGTGCAATCAGAAAATGTATAGAACCCCCATCTTTCCAATTAATACTAAAGCATAAAAGAACAGAGTGCAAGAAAAAGAAAAGTTCAAGTAGAACAAGAATGTTATGCTATATATATAGAACACACGCAACATGGAAAATCATATTAGGCACAAACATCTTGTATTAAGCACACCATATCTGGGCTGACATGCAGAAAGGCTTCTAAGTATTCAATTAATTTTCCTTTACAGCTCAAGACTGTATTTTTATTTTTTAAGGAACTATCTGCAGCTGCTGTCTGCCTAAACCACAAAAACCTATCCACTTAATAAAAGAATGCAACACAACTCATCGAAGCCAACAGTTTCAAAAAGCATCCATTAATTTTGGATGCTTCTGGTTTTAGATGTCTCCCTTAATGAGCTTGGATGTAAACATGCTCTTAATAATTCTGCCAAAACTAGGCTAATAAGTCGATGTCTTCATTTATCAGCTGAAACACCTGACCTCATGCTGTACAGATGAATTAGATGCTCTGACTTAATCATTTATATTACTTTTCTTTATATGAAATAAAAAGAAACTTTGGGCCAGATTCCCTGTTCTGTTCCCATTCCTCCCAGCAACCCTGGCACTGGGAGAAAGCAGCCTGGATGGAGATGCCAGCAGAGCATCTCTGCAGCCTGCAGCAGCCTACCTGAGAGGGGGGTCACCTCCACACCTCTCTCATTGCAGCATGCATTTGTGGAACGGAGAAGGGAATGTGAAAGGGCGTGTATTTTTCAGTTAGCAAATAACCCGTTCATCAATAATGTATCTCTTCAGTCTGTTATGAATCAACCCGTTACCCACTGTTTCAGAAAGACTGTTAGAGACTATGGCTCCTAAATTAGAATTGAAATTACTATTTTGTTCAAGCAGGATCAATTACTTGCTAGTGTTTCCTCAGTGCTCGCTGTACTTAGAAAACCGCAGGGCTGATGCACATGGAGGAATAAGTGTTGATCTGGGAGGTGACACTGTGGAAGTTTGGCTATGGCCTGTTGATACATTAACATTTTATGGCCATGGTAGGAAGGACTCAGACTAAAGAAAAATCCATCCAGAAAATTGAACCGCTTATCCCCAAAAATGAAAGAAACCAGTCAGCAGGTGTATCAGGCAGATGCTGGCAGTCACTTGTGAAGGGCTGTGTTCAGAGCTTGGAAATAGGGACCGCTCCAGCGAGTGACCTGAGAAACTGGTAGACATGACTGATGCCTCTCTCTGCTTCTTGACTTCTGGCTGGGAAGGTCAGAGCCCACTCCTGGCCAGGATGAATTTTCTCTTGGGTAATTTTCCTGCAGCCCACAAGCCTAAAGCAATTTTTCCCAAAGGAGAAAAAGTTGCACAGCCCCAAAGGACCAACAACATTTCAAGAATTTATGGGATTTAAGTTACTTGCTTGGTCACAAATGGCCCAGGAATAGGAGCCTCTCCCCATCCTCCAAAGAGATTGTGGCACCAGAAGAGGAGATGCTGCCACAAGCAAATGAAAGAAGATGGGAGCTGAAAGGCAGATTGCTCTTGATTCCACATCCTTTGTGTGCGGACTCTGATGTTTTTCTCAGTGTTCTCAGGGAAATGAGATTAAAAATAATCCTTTCTCACCTCCCTTCCCAAGATCTGAACTGGTTAACTTCTGACAGGGGTTTTCTGTGTCAGCCCTTTGTACAGATTCTAATAGGGAACACCAAAACCTAACCTCAGCAGCACATTTGGTATGTGTGAATTAGAAGTTGTGCATTACAGAGTGGTAACTAATAATCAATTTTCAGCAGACAGGAGCTTGTCAGGTGGAAAGAGGGTGGGCAGAAAATACTGGCTGTAGACAAAGCCCAATACTCAGATGAGGTATTGAGCATATGGGAAGATGGATTCAAGGAAACGCTCATGAGAGTTTGACTTTTACAAAAGTTTAAATAAGGTTTTGCTAATTTAGAATAATGATAATGACCACTATAGAGATACACAGGTTCCAGCAATTTATGTGCAAGAACATCCTGGAAAAGCATCCGAGACAAAAGATCTTCATGAAATGAATCCTTAGAGGTGAGCAAATAGTTCTAACAAAGCGTTTCATGGACAAATAGTTCTGTTTGTGGAGTTTTAGAAAAAAATTGCAATACACCTTTGTTCAAAGTGGCTCCTGTTAGGGATAAGCGTGTGTCTGACTTCAGATGCTTCCCTGTGAAACCTCTACTGACTGTCAGGAGGCTAATGTAGGCAATAACACATAGATAACAAAATTCGGATGCATAAATATGCTTCTCCCTTCCTTGTCTCTTATGTGGGTAAGAGTCCTGATGCTCACATGTGACTTTTCTCTGATTTAAGCCTTCTACATGGTGAACATTTTTGAGCAGAATGATTATTTCTCAAGCTGTAATTCAGTCATGTCCAGCTCACTGCAGGCAGTCATTCAAACGCAGAGGCAGGTATCCAGGTGAATTGGAAAGGACAGGCTTCATAGCATGCTAGGAATTAATTTGTGTTTCTGGGACTCAGTCTGTATGGATGACATTTGTGAGGTATTTCAGCTGGCGGGCAGGGTAACCACCCAGTGGGCAGCGGTCACGGTGCTGGGGGACTGCAGCTCTAGCCCAGCTGTGCCAAGGCACGTTCTGTCCCAACCCCAGGGACCTACAGCCTGCTCAGATCAGCACCTGTCTTAAGCGTATTGAACCAACAGGAAGAAGATAAAGGTACGTATTTGATTAGCCACAGAATAAATCATATCACTAAGCAGAAAGGTATTTGAAATAAACAGTAACAACTCTATAAAAATGCTAGAATTCAATTATTTACAGCTACTTAAATATTAAGGCTTTTACTTCACTAATCTGAGATTAATCCACCATGTAAAAATAGATATTTGTTTAAATAAATTGACTACACTGCTAGTTAGAGATAGCAATTTCCATTGTTCAGAAGGTCTGCTTTATTTTGATCTTTTTTAGGAGATAATCCTCATAGTTCTGTATAAAGTTGACTATAACATGTGTTCTCCCTTAGAGCTCTGCATATAGCAGTGATCCTGCTACCACTCACTAGTTTCTGCTACTGTGGAGTTTAGGTTTTCAGGAGGAAATCGGGAAGCAGTTATGAAGATGTTAACTGCAGTGATAACCAGAACGAATTCAGCCACAATACTGTTAGCAGATGAACACTGCGAGGAAAACTCTAAGCACTGATTAGAGTTTTCTATCCCAGCAAAATCAGTATTTTTCTTACAGCTATGTGTGCACTCACAGTCTATTCCAGTGCTTCCAAATTAAACCACCGTATGTGGAAGTTCAGTTTGTTTTCCTAGCGTTATTATTCTGTGTATGAAAGCTCCACATATGATGTTTTCTGCTTATCTGTTTTTATTGCATCTTTCTTAGCAGTAAAGCCTCTCTGAGCTGTGCTTTACACCTCAGAACAAGTCCTTTGGCCAGATGGTTGCTCTAACAAATGAGAAGAAATGTCAGAAGCACTTTTGTATACCTGGGCAGTGAGGCGCACCAGTCGTGCTCCCCGCTGCCAGTGCTGGCCATGGCATGCCGGGGCTGAGAACGCCTTGCTTTCTCAACACTAGGGCAATAGGCACAGGGACAAAGACTACCCCTCTGGGGATGATCACTGCACTGGAGAGAGGCTGCTTTGCATTGCTTGAATTATCTGGCTGTGTCTCTGAGGCCTGCTCCTGAAAGCCAAAACCTCACCAGAATGTTTTCTGTTTTCTTCCTGGATGGCACACATAGCTTTTGCTATAAACACTGCTCCCAAAACTTCAAAGATAGCTTTGAATGGGAAACTCCTAGCTGGCTTTCAAAATCATAACCTTACCATGCTTCATCTTTTGCTGATTATCAGCATTACATTATCTGCTTGATAGAGTACCATTTTATCTTATGGGTGATGATTCCTCACTGCTGCTCATGATTTTGTATAAAATACTTTCTGCTGTCAGGGAAGGTGTCTTTTAAAGTCCAACTTCATGGCTTTGTTTTGTGGATGAGAAATGCCAAGTCAAATAGGCAGGACTGGTTGGCTAATGAGACTCTGGTGAAGTGCATCACAGTGAATCACAGATTAGCTAATGATTATAGAAAATCCTGATAATAACAAGCAACATTTTTTGCATTAGGAAGCTCTTCTTTTGTCTATAGTTTCTCTGTCAATGTGATACCATCAAGTCAAAAGGAGATCTCTGGAAACCAGAGGCCTGAAGTTGGTGATGGTAGTCATGGCTAAAAGAAATAATAATTAATTTTTAAAATAGTTCGTATGTTACAGCATGGCCCTACAGAAAGGGGAGAGGTGCTATGGGAAGGAAGAGAGATCTGCTGGAATAATCTGTGGCTTTCTGCATGTGTGGACAGTTACCAGCACCTAAAGCAACCCAGGGGAGGGACAGGCAGGAGAACTTGTTCAGAAACCAAAAAAAATGAAGGTCTTTGTTACCCCAGGGAATCACCGGGGCTCACGGGGGAAGAATGGAGAGCAGAAGCACAGGAGATACTAATTCTCTGAGAAATTCTCCATTGTGCCCAACCACCCTGGGAAGGAGGTGGGGGGAGTGATGGACAGGACACAGGGATGTGAGGGTGCAGGCAGTGAGGCCGTGGTGGCCTCCTGAGCGGTGGGTAGCTGCAGCCGAGGAAGCTACTCTCTTGAAGCCTCCAGAAGGTCTCACCTTTTCAGGGGTAGAGTTAATACCAGAGATAATTAAAAAAGCAGGTAGATTTCTCCCTCCAATGTAACTGCTGTAATAATTTATGTTTTTAAGACACTGTCATCTTTATTTCGCTTTTCTTGCAAGATATTTTGTTGTTGTTGTTTTGGCTGTACTTGGATCAACCTCTATATCCAGCAACAAAGAATTCAGTCTTTTTGGCAGTTATTTTTGACCTTTTCTTGAGCAATAGCTGATAGCTTTCCAGACTCTTTGTCTAACTGTAGAGGTTAAGCTAAGACTGAAATGTTCACCCAATTGCACTTGAACTTGTGGCTTACCCAGGTAGAAAAAAAAGCTGCACTTTTGACACAGAGCTGCTTCCAAAAACATCTAACAAGTGTTTGGGCTATAACTTTATATGCTATTAAGTTGTATTGCACAGAATTTTTTCTACAATATTCCACACAAACTGAAAACCGCCTTTGTAGTTTATGAAATGTTACCACCATAGCATGAATTTATATAGGTGCATAATTAGAAATGATAGCCTGAGGAAGAATCTTACTTATAAAGTTAAATTTGTAGAATTAAAAATACAGCTAATGATTCACCTTTTACTCTCCAAATATTTTAGACATGTATATTTTTACAAATTCTGCAAAGTAATTGATAGGCTTTAGTATAACCCTGATAATACATGAAGGCACATTACACAAGCGAATGTTTTGGATGTGGTGAATCCACTGTTAATTATAGAAAGGCCTTCTTACAAATCTAGGATACCATCTGTCCTAAAACTATCCTTTAGCTAGCTCTCTGCCTTCACTCTGTGCAGCTGTACTTTGCCATTGCACTCAAAATAAATAGCAGCATGCTACAGTACAAGTTAATGAATAAATGACAAATTACTAAAACTGTCTGACCGGATTATTCAATCTCTTCATCATGAGTCAGAAATTCTACTTATGTTTCTTCATCATCTGCATTTACATGAGTATGCTCCTTCAAAGCATACTTTTTTGTTGTCATTGTTATTACACATTTTAATGGTTGGTTAGATTTGTCAGACTTTTGCAAATTCAATGAAATGCCAGACAGAGAAAGCACATGAAACACAGCGTTGTTTCTACTGAAGCATTATTGTTATTTCCACATTTGACTTGTGCTGGTGTTGAGAGACAGAGGGAAGGAAGAAGGTCTTCCTGATACTGCATGCTAGTGCTGCCAAACTGAATGCCAAAAATCCTTTTTATCTTGGACTCAACAATGTTTTTGGTTTTATCCCTGCCTTTCGTCTGGAGGTTTTGTGAGTCTTTAGTTTAACACTCTTCTGTGCAGAGGCTGTATCTTATCTCCAGAACCACATGAACCTTTGGTTTAGGTAAAAGTAATGGTGGGGACCTGTTCCTTGAGTAGGACATTATGGAAATACCAGCTTGAAGTGGCATGGAGAGCCTGTTTTTTTCACCCAGCTGCTCATTGTCATGATTCACCTCTCATGGCTGATTATCTGAAATTTTCTGGCAGGTGCTTGGTGGACACTATAGCACTCGTGTTTAAAAAACCTGCCTTGCTCGTGCCTATAACTAATTCTTTGGTGATGCTTCTCCCCTCAACCCAAGGAGTAAATTTCTCTTCCGTTCCTGTAACAAACCCTGGCTACTTTTTATATAAATGTTATTATTTACATTTGTTATGATCAGTAAGTGCAGAGGGTGTGAGGCCTGCTAATTGAATTGAGTGGCTCCTTTACCCAACCATCTTAGCAGGAAAAGGCTTTCAGGGCACTTGATATTGGCTAACTCCACTGGGGCCTTCTTCCAACTCAGGATGAGCCAGGAGTGTCGCACAGATGGATGTGTGAAGCTGTAGCCCCTGACTGCGGCAGCTGGGGCCAACATACCTGCTGTATTTGAGTGGATAGGACAGAGGAGGTTGGGGCAGATAGATTTGGGTCATTTCTTCCAAACTGTTTTACAAAAATTGGGTATTTTTAAATAGTGGTTTAGAATCTATGGAGTCACCCACATTAGACAGCTAATAATCTCCATCCTACGGGCATGAGGGAGAAGCCCCTGTGACGGAGAAGGAGAACTAGCTCTTCCAAGTCTAAATTTCAGCTCCTCCATCTTATGCTCCTTTCCACGTAACAGTATCTAATCACAGCATATACGAATCAGTTCTGTCTCAGGGTCATAATTTTCTCTGTTCTTTGACCCTCTGTAGGTGAGAGGCTTTGCAGGCAGTCACCTTCACTGGGGACGGACACACGCTCACAGATACTGCTACAAGTAAGAGTGGACCTATGCACCATGCTAGTCTCACGCTGGCTTCCCTTTTCCGTGGTCATCAGCCGAGTGCATTTTTATACCCTATTGAAATGCACAAAAATATACTGTCCAATTTGACAAAACTTCCAAGTAATTATAAAGTACTTTTTGGAATTTCCCATATAATATCCTTTCAAAGTTGTCTTGTTTTCTTTCTCTTTGAATGCGTATTCAGATAGATATTCAGGTAGATTTGTAGGCATACAATAAGAAGTTCATTTTGAAAAGAGGTAAATAAATTGCCGTTGCTAGAAAAGGGCTTCTTGCTGCCTTTTTATTATGATGTGCACACAACTTGCTACCAATTCTTTACTTTGCATTTCTATCAGAATGTGCTGGTTTTGGCTGGGACAGAGTTGATTTTCTTCACAGTAGCTAGCATGAGGCTATGTTTTGGATTTGTGCTGAAAACAGTCTTGATAATACAGGGATGCTTTCGTTACCGCTGAGCCGTGCTTACACAGAGTCAAGGCCTTTGCTGCTTCTCACCCCACCCCACCAGTGAGCAGGCTGGGGGTGCACAAGAAGCTGGGAGGGGACACAGCTGGGACAGCTGACCCCAACTGACCAAAGGGATATTCCACACCATATGACGTCATGCCCAGCATGTAAAGCTGGGGGAAGAAGAAGGAAGGGGGGACGTTCGGAGCGATGGCGTTTGTCTTCCCAAGTAACCGTCACATGTGATGGAGCCCTGCTTTCCTGGAGATGGCTGAACAGCTGCCTGCCGATGGGAAGTAGTGAATGAATTCCTTGTTTTGCTTTGCTTGGGTGCACAGCTTTTGCTTTACCTATTAAACTGTCTTTATCTCAACCCACGAGTTTTCTCACTTTTACTCTGCCGATTCTCTCTTCCACCCCACTGGCAGGGAGTGAGCAAGTGGCTGGGTGGTGCTTAGTTGCTGGCTGGGGTTAAACCATGACACACAAAGATAAATGAAATTGTTAATCCTGTTCACATTTCCTTTTGATGGCTATATAAAAGTAATAGCCAGGGTGCCAAAAAAAAGCTTTCATTAATTCTTGTATTTATTAAGGTGAAAGGAGGACTATTTTGCAAACAAAGAGGAATAAACAGACTGCAGTGAAATGTCTGCTCCTTTTCCAGAGGATATACCTTCTGCATGATTCCTAACTTGAGGATGATTCTGAGTAGCTCTTAAAATGGACAAAAAATTTCTTGATTTCAAGTTTCTGTAACATTTTCTCAGTATTATACTACTCCAACAGTGAAAAGGGTAAGTGAAATGCTGTATGGTAATGTTCAAATTTAATCCAGGGAATCTGATCACACTTTAAAAAAGAAGAAAGAAAAGAAAAGAAAAAAGAAAAGAAAAGAAAAGAAAAGAAAAGAAAAGAAAAGAAAAGAAAAGAAAAGAAAAGAAAAGAAAAAAGAAGAAAAGAAAAAAGAAAAGAGAAGAAAAAAGAAAAGAAAAGAAAAGAAAAGAAAAGAAAAGAAAAGAAAAGAAAAAAGAAGAAAAGAAAAAAGAAAAGAGAAGAAAAAAGAAAAGAGAAGAGAAGAAAAGAAAAGAAAAGAAAAGAAAAGAAAAGAAAAGAAAAGAAAAGAAAAGAAAAGAAAAGAAAAGAAGAAAGAAAAGAAAAGAAAAGAAAAATTGTGTATTCATTGCACAGAGATGCTTAATATTAAAATAATAATAATATCTCAGCATTGCTTTTTGTATGCATGTGTGTCCATAAACACATAGATATAGATATCAGGGTCATTTCTTCAAAAATATCTTGGGAAAAGATGCCCTTCATAAATCATTTTTATTGGGAGTAGTTTGGAGCAGAACAAGCTCTGAGTGCTGCCATGTAGCTGACACAGAGTCTACCAAAACTTACTTTTCCTTGGCAGCACACCAAAACGAGTTACAGCCCAGCAGGACAGCAGTGAGCTACCTCCAGTGCCAGGAAGGTGAAACAGAGAAAGATATTTCCCATCACCACTACTGCCAAAGATGAAAACACTAATCACTTGTGGCTAGGGAAGCATGGGCACAAGTTGGAGGAGGAAGGGAGAGGGTAGAAGGCCCTCTTGGGGAGGCAGTAGAAAGGGGAAAGCTTAACATCAGGGAGGAAGGTCATGGCGAAGTGAGAAGGCCACTGCACAGGCTAGCACAAGGCAGCCAGCCATGAGACCTGCCCTCTGAAATGGTCATCAAGGAAAGAAGAGTTGGGGCCCTCAACAAGGAACTGGGAGAATCAGATGATGGTTTTCACAGATCACCTGCAGAACCTCTGCAGGTGGGGGTAAATCTGTCTGCAGAGAGGGTAAATTCTTATAGTCTCAGATGCTTATGTGGACTTTGGTCCTTTACTTTTTTCACAGCACTGCTTTTTTTCCCTGTTTGTCATTACTGGCAGAGGAATGGGATTTACTAGGTTCAGATTTTGAGAAAACAGCAAGCCTCAAGAGAGAAATAAAAATTGGAGACCCTGATAATTAAGATGGATAGATTTGTAGATTGTTTGAAGCTCACCTGCATCGTTGTCAGCTCTGGTGTACTCTAACCTCCTGCCCTGCCTGGGAAGTGTTTGAGCGAAGAGTTTGTAAATGTTTAGGTGAGGAAGAAATGTGGTCCTCTATGGGACAGGGAAAGGGCAATATGTCCCTGAACTCCATGAGACAGGATCAAGTCTAAATTACCACACCGAAGTTGCCTTATTCGTCCTTCTTACAAGACGCAAAAGGTCTCAGGACAATTAATTCTGTCTTTTTTATTGTTTCAGTGTGGAGCTTAAAAACCCCTGACCTTTTATCACATCTATTTAGCTACAGATGCAGGCTCAGGAGCCTGGCTCAGGAGGATCCATGGCTTAGGTGACAGTTAAAAATGAGATGCATGTTCTGTGTTTGGCAGAAGAATGCAGTACTAATTCATTTTCTGGCTACAACAGTCCAACTGTGTTTAGTTTTTCCTTCTTGCATTCACATCTAAATCTACCTCCCTTCTTCCATTACGTTTTATACAAATTTGCATCTGCATGTGTTTATGTGTCTGTGTAAATCTTCAGAGTAATTTTTTACTACACTTCTTAGCACAGAATATATAAGATATTCTCCAAAGGTTTGAGTTTTCAGAATATAAAACTCTTTTGCTTGTTTAAATTTGTTCAGCCTCCTCTAAACCTGATCATAAAGCGTTCATTCCCAGACACTTGGTGGCCCACAAAGCATGATATCGACTCCGCTCCTAGTGCAGCCGCGTGTGATGTTATTCACAGCCAAAGTCCCAAGCCATCTTTCTACTCCACTTTGAAGGAATCACTCTTTATCAGCAAAGAAAACAAGCAGCTTGTCTACTACAACACTCAGAAACCTCCCCTTCCATCTCTCTCCCTCCCTCAGTGGCAATATGAACATCAGAGATGGGAGAAAAATAATGCCGTGTTTCCCAAAGCAATTAATTTTACAATAGTTCAACTTTAACACCTTTGGACATAAGCACAAATGGGAAGAAAAATTATAGCTTAGATTTACAAAGTCATGAAAACAGCAGTAAACCACTAGCAAAAAAAGTGTTTCCTTATCATCAGCAAGCAAAGGATTTAGCCACTGGGAGATGTTTTAAAACCTATTTTTTTAAAATCTACATAAACACTATTTCTGATTCCATGTGAAATTCAGATCCAATTCCAAAGACTTTGGGAAAACCAGGCAGGAAAGCTTGAGATCTTGTTTGAAAACAAGAGGTATCTGAAAGTACAGCCTTCCCTAATGAAGGCACAATTTAAATATCAAGTTTTATACAAAGCAGAAGGATAAAAACTCCAACCCACATCTTGTATCAAAACCAACTGTTTTTAAAGATTATGCCTCATTTTTTATTACTGTGTGTTTTGACAGATCTTGTGCCAGCAGTAGATATAGTGAGAAGTTAGCCCTCTACATTAACCAAGATACTGGCAGGCTGCACTTGTGGTATTTAGCAGCGTTATAAATGCATTTGTGAGCGAGGTACCCAGTTACAAGCTATTCCCCATGATGGGAGACCACACGAGCCAGTGGATCAGCACTGCTCAGCCTGCCGCACTGTGCACAGGACCGTGCAACCCCTGATGCTTCGCATTTTCTAGTAGCCGGGCCAGTATCTAACGTGCACACTGCCACAGCAACTGTCTCTCCCTTGCGGTGGGACCCCAGCATGCCCCGTGCGGCTGAGCTGCTCCATCAGAAAAGGGGCTGCTGTGCAGCGAGGCACCGTGCTCAGGAGCAGCCCATGTGGCACAGCTGCAGCGGCAGCCCCAGCTCCACGGGCACTGACGTGCCATCAACACCGCCTTTGCTGGCACACTGTGCAAGTGCTCTCCTGTATTGAGAGAGAAGACACTTGGTAGATCTGATTAGCATGTAATCTCTCCAAAGTGGGGACATCTTTCTGTCTCTTTGCTCATCCCTTCATTAAAAGAGACTTTGACCATGGTAAAAATGACAATATGCAAGAACTGAGGCCCTGAAGCTTTCCCAGCTAGACTGCTTTTTCTCCTTTTTTTTTCTTTTTTTCTTTCCTTTGAATTTTGGATTTTTTTTCCCCTGTGACACTTAAAAATGATATAAATATTATGGGCTAGATGCTTGTCTCCCAAACTTCTAATAGTATTGAAGCAGCAAAGGTATCTGTGTTTAAAAACACAGGATGCTCACTAGCTACTTGGCTGAATGATCTTTGCTATGCAAAGCTCTGCTATATTTTCAGTAGTGCTTTATAATGTCAGCTTTCAGAGTATGATAAGGTATCTCCACGGTTTCATATTGCATCAAGTGGAAATCCAGCATACAAATGACTAGCTCAGGAATATTTTACACAAAATTATTGAAATTTTTAAGCTGTTTCTGCTTTTACACAGGAAGTGGAATAGATTATATGGTATTAAAGCTTTTTTAGTAAAGTTTTTACTTTTTGGAAAGATCACTTAAATGAGGAATGTTATATTTATGGACTATTATATGTTCGTCCTCCTGTACATTCCCCTCCATCACCCAAAGGAAAGGGCTGTATGTCAGAACGGTCAGCAAAAATCAGGTCTGTTTGGTAATAGGGCTATATTCAGACCATGCAACTACCAACCCATATGAGATACCTCTTTTTACAGGAATATCACTCTCTTGCCTGCCGAGTGGCTCTGTAACTGATGTTCAATCATTATGTTCATTAGTGGGGAAAAATCCTTCAGGAAGATCATTCTTTTTAAAAGCCATATGCAATTGTGTGGCTAAAAAGCACAAATGCCTTTAATTATATTAACCATACTTGCAAATTAAAGGCATAATAACCCATTTGCATCTGTGTAAATTGGGCATTAGACCTGAAGTCAGTATTCATTTGTGTACATCTAGTTAAAAAATAAAGGAGTAAAACACACACACAAGCATAATGGTTAGAGTTTGTGATGGATTGGAATGATATAAAAGGGTGTCAGATCAGTAAATTAGTGATACCACACAGACAGAAAATCATGGGAGATGCTAGATGATGGCATGAGAAGCAGGGAAATTTGCTTCTGCATTTAGAGAATTTTCTCCACAAAAGCAATGTGAATATTGCCACTCATCCTTCACTTCAATAAATCTGCAGGATGAGGCTTAGGAATATCTTAAAAGTAATTGGAGTACAAAGCTGGCATCCTTTCCTGGATGTGAAAATATCTCAGGAGAGCTTCCACTAGCAGGCATCAACATGATCATTAAACTTCCTCCTCCAGATCAGGCTTCAGATTCTGGTACGGAGCTACACTCACTGATTTTAGATCCAAAATTCAAATTTAGATTAAAAGAGTTTAAGTATCTATAAGGAACATCTGGAAGTCCTTTCTCAGACACTGAATAAGCAAAGGCTTCAGGACTGGGTTCTTTGTTCGTGTGTGTTTGGTTGAAATATACAACAGCATCAGTGTCAAACAAATGGATGTACTTGAAAGAGCTACAAGGAATTACAAAAGACTCTTGCTCTCTTTACATCAGCTGTGCGATGCTTCATGCTCCTGCCTCTTGCTGAAGCTGCTGCTATAAACAAACAAGCAAACAAACAAATCCCAGAGCTGTGCGCAGACAATGTTGGAGACATCATTAGCCATGGCTGGGGAATAAACCGAGACGTCCTGACACTGGAAAGCAACATGCATGTTGTTGAGTCATTGTTCAAACCTGTTCACTTCAGCCATTTTGCAAGGCAGGGCAGCAAGGACTGTATAAACAAAATGAACTGATCTCAGTTAGGATACTTTTCAGGCCTGTCATGAAATTAGGAACAGTGCAATAAAATCCTTGTAGTTTAACGGTGGAAAACAAGAGAGTTTATAGGAGAAAATAAACTTTACAATTCAAAATGCACTCTACAAATATTGGATCAATTCCTGCTGTCCTGATTTACGCAAACACTTGGCCTTAGCTAATCAGAAGAGTAGCCCTGTCTATAGCCAGGACAAGTGCATTGGTGCCAGTCACAGTTATTTCAGCTTTATCTGTTCCCTTTTGGGACTGTGCTGGGAAGGTCTGTTAAGGGCTTAAGGTGCCAATGCAGAAAATGCCTAAGCACAGGGAGTAGAGAGTTTCATCCAGCGGGGATTAAAACCCTGTCCCTGCGTGTCCTAGCAATCAGTAACCTTGTCATGTTAGTTCAGTTTATATTTTGTAATGGTCATACATCTGACATTAAAGTACATTTGGTTAATGGATCTATGCCAAAGAGCACAGGAATATAAGTAACTTATAGGGAAAACTACTAGTGCTGCTTCTTCTAAGCGATGCAAAGGGATATTGCTGATTAAGGGTCATTGCTTCCTCTCCCACTGGAACTATTTCTGTACTTGGTGCATCAGCAGGGAAGCCTGGCCTGGAGGAGACAGAGCCTGGGATGATGTCAGAAATTAGGGGAGAACATTCAATATTGAAATGAGACCTGGAGGAGTTGATTCCTTGTCTCTGGATTTCTTATGCTTGAAAAACAAGGAGATTTTACTCTCCCTATATTTTTTTTTTTTTATATCTGCCTAAAAGAAAATCTAGTTTTATCTGGTGTTAGGCCAATTAGTACTAGTGCCTGTGGAACCTATTAGCAGCATCAACAACAGCAGACATGGTCAAAAAATAAAGCTGGTCATTTCTGCACTCTCATCTTAATTGCAGTTTTAGATCTAACACTGTTTTGCTCATTAAAATAATGCTGGAAAGAAAAGCTCTGGGCTTTGGGGGTTAAAAAATCTTTTATTTCCTATGTTCTTTTCAAAAAGCCATGGTAATTATTTTTATACTGACAAGAGGATTATTTGACTTAATTTAATATAGAAGATTAAGTTCTCAGGAAAAAAAAATCACTGTTATGTATGCAAATGGAAAAAAATGTTAACTTTTTCCTATATCATCAGAATAACTTCCCCATCCTTCTGTGAGACAATCCTGCCATGGTGTGTGGAGTGAGATTTAATCTGGAGCTAAAACCACCTGGTTCCTGGAAGCATGTGTGCTTGAAGTAGCACTTGAAGAAGAACTGCTATGCTGGAGAAGTGACCAGGCCACTTCCTCAAGGATCCCTTTTCCCCCCATGTTGCAGCAAGGTTGTGACAGGTGAAAAGGTAAAAAGAGAAGAAAGAGAGCAATTCTGTAAAACAGAAAGGAAAAATGGTGCAAGCAGTTACTCCTTTTGTCCTTCACCAAGCCTGCCTCCATTCCCTCTCCACACCTGTTACAGAGCAAGTCACCTTTTTCATTTTCATCAGCAGAACCCATTTTACCGTCTCCATATACCAGGGATGATGTGGACCGAGGGACAGAGTGTGTCTCAGCTCTGACAGGTTTGCAGAAGAGGCAGGACATGCTTTGTTTTCAGGAACGGTTAATATTACCCACCAGAAGCACAAAGAAATTAAACTGTGTATCAGTCCTTGCTGCAAAAGGTGTTTCGTTAGCAAAGCTTCAGCCATGAAGAGACCCATGCTGAAGGAGCCTTGAGCATGCATCTGTCTGGGCACACGTTAATCTCCCTTACCATGTGCTGGGAAATGTGGGGCATTCCTGGAACAGGCTGGTATCAGTGCCACAACCAAGTGTCAAACATCTGCATCTGAGACCCCACACCAACTCACAGCTCTAGAAATTCCTTTTTTTTCCCCCAAATAGTTCTACACTAGAAAGTCTCTAGGTTTTTTCCTTTCCAATCCAATTATTTGAAATTCTTTTAAATTAAGTTTAGCTGTGAACTAATGGAAATAAATTAACTATGAAGTATATCATGGTGGTCCTGGTCTTGCAGTCTGCGGTGCACTGATAAATGATCAGCATCATAAAATAGCTGTTAATAGATTTTAAAGCCAGAGGGGAAAATTATGATCATCTAATTCTGACCTCCAGCACAGTGCTGGTGACTGGAGACTCCCTTATAACTCCTGTGTCAGGGCCATTGCTGCTCACTGAGTGGCAGGACATTTTTCAGCTAGACAAGCCCACCAGCCCCTTTACAAGGAGTGAGACAAATCCTCACTTGGTGAAAATCAGCATGGTCACAGCACCGTGTTACACCACATGAAAATCGGGTCTGCTACTTTCTTTTTTTACGGTGCCATGAATCCTGTTCTCTCTACTGAAGCAGTGTTGTTCTCATTCTTTCTCTGCCTGATCCATCTCTCCTAAGCTTTCCTATTGCTCTTATCTTTCCATCCCAGCAAGCTGTCTAACTACCAGTTTTCCCCATCCTCTCTGCAAACTGCCCCCAGGCCCTTCCCCTTTCATGGTCACGTTATCGTCTGTGCTGGTTTGACCAAATCCACTTGTTGGCTCTGCTTTTTAGGGAGAGATGCCAATATCTTGCTCATGACAGCACAATCTACAGAAGGGTCTCTGCTGACTTTTCTGTATTTTAGCTACTTCTGCAGACTCTTGCCTCCTGGAAGTCACCAATGACAAAAACAAGCCCCAAGTGAGCAGACATTTACCTGTAGCTCCACAAGCAGGTGATGACTGCCCACTTGGGAAATACTTCACCGCTTATAAGCAAATCATAAACAGAGAAAAGGCATAAAAGAATTAACTGATCCTCTATCAATCACTGTGCTATGTCTACTTTTAGAATTGTGAGCACTATAACTCTCAGTTTTCAAGGTTTGTGCTCTAATCAGTTACTTCAAAATAGGAAACACAAGATTTTATTCAGGTAGGTCACTGTATTTTCCTGCCTGTATTTCCACATTCAGGAGAAACTCCACGAAGTACAGTTCATGGCTGGCAGTGCTGCTCATTACTGTTCAGAACTGCTACACTGTTCTCCTTCTACTTAAGAAGTTATAATGCCCCATGGGGTTTTAAAGTTAATTTTATTACTAGAAAAAGTCCCAAGTGGAGTTTGAGTTCCGAGCACTTGCCAGTTTTGATTTGCTCAACACTGTTCTTTAACTTTACATGTGTGCAGGCCCTTTTCACCCTGACGGGGCAATGTTTGCGAGCCCAGACTATCTACCACTGCTATTAAATAAATATATAGATAAATAAAGAAATATTTAGATAAGTAAATAAATAAAGCAGTTGTACAGACAGAAGAGTATCTGGTCTTGTTCAAAACCAGCCAGATTCATGACCTGACAGACAGTGGCAGGAGAAAGACCAGAGTGGGCTCCACTGGCTCTCCCCAGCAGCTCTTCCCAGATGCCAGGGGACCCCTGAAGGAGAAGCGATTGCTGAAGACAGCTGAAAGGCACTTGGAAATACTTGCACTATTTTCCTAGTGACATGGGTTCCCGTGCAAGTGCCAGCAAACACTAGTGTATGAAGCAAAGGTATGTTACGCTTCTGCTGGCTTACTCTAATCAAAAACTGGGGTGACATGAATTGATTCTTGAACGTGGATTTCCTGGTTAGCACTGTATAATGCCCATTACAGCACTGTCAAGCCTTGAGGTGATGAGGGCATAAAGCACATTTCGATCCTGAAGAGCAAAATAAATTACTTGGCTTGGGCAGATGGAAAAGGACACTTCTTTTCACTGCTATCTAGCAAACCAGGAGCAGAGTTTAGTCCAGTGAGATCAAAAATAGCCCAATAAAACCTACAGTCTGCAGCAGTACAGATGGCTTGTACCATCTCCTAAGCCATTTACTATTAGAAGCTGAAAAATGGCAGCGCTGGAATTTTAGGTGAACGTTTCACTGCAGGTGATCATTGTACTGAGCAGTGTTAACTCAGACCCTTGTCTTAAAACCGTACTCTCAGCGTTTAACACCTCACTCTCCTGCCTCATTCTCTCCCCAAAAAGGCCTTAAAACCAAGCCAAGGTTTCAGCATCCAGTGCAGGATCACTAGCTTTAGGGACTCATTTCTAAATCTAACAGTACATCGTCGCTGCCCTCAGAAGCCGTTGCTGATTAACGCTTTCACAAATATTTACTGCTTTCTAATTCTTGAATAGAATATATTATGAAAATCTCCATATGCCCAGGCACAGCTTGACTTACCGGGTGAAAGACGACGACTCTATTTTGGATTCACACTGCTGAGAGAACACTTACTGTATTGAATTCATACCTCATTTAAAATTGCCTTTACAGATAGTAAATCCAAATGTTCCTTTGATAATTATTCTGTACTAAAATTAATGCCAAATAGTGTGCAAGCAAGCAGGCAGGCCTTTATGGGTATGATTACAGCATTTACTCCTCTTTGGGAACTGCTGGAACTGTCTACATAAATAATACCATGCCATTATGCTTAAAGCAGCACATTTGTTTTACAATGAACCCTTGCAGGGAAAACTTTCACATATATACTACTGAAGCTGTCTATGCACCTTAATCATCTATCATATCCTTTAAGAAAAGATCTCGTAGAAGAGAACTCTTTTTTTCCCCCCACTACTGCTGGACATAAACCCATAGTGGTTGTTAGGCATATTGGAAACCCTCTCATCCTTCTAAAAGACAATTTCTCTTCTTTATTCATTCTACTTGGATGCCTCTGTAGAGAAAGAAACTTTTACTGTGCTTTGTCTGAAATTCACATAAGTGCGTATGTTGTAACTGCACGGTGAACTGCCAGAGTTTCAGACAGTGTTTCTCCCAGCCTGATGTGTCTTAGTCCTTCACTGCCACCCTGCTGCGCTGCAGCCTCTTCTTAATTGCGTCCAATCTTTTTGCTGGGGCACTTGCGCTAGCATGGTGATGTGCTGCCTGCCTGGGGCACCGCCCATCGTGCATTTGGCTCCTGAACTTTGTGTGAAATCTATCAGACAGTTGAAACAAATCCTGTGCCCGGTGAACACAGTTGACAAATTATAACTTCATCCTATTTGTTGCTATCAGTGAATTCTAAGTCAACAGCCATATTTGCTGCTAAAGTCAAACCAGATGAGCACTAGGAACTGTGAAATAACAGCTTCATTACAAACAGGAGAGGCCTATGCAGTACTGAGTCCAAAAGCATGGAATTACTGAGCTGCTCCTAACACTGGCATCAGAAAACTAAAAATACATGGATGAGGAAAAACGGCAGTTTTGTTGAAGACTGCGACTGAGTGGCAATTACACTCTAATCAGGAACTTTAAAAGGAAAAGCAGGAGTAACTCAATTCAGAGGCCTTTTACTGTCAATTACACTAGACCTTTTCTTATTCACTTTGCTGAGCGGCTACTGAGTGATTGCTGATGGATTGAAATCACAAGTGCTGCATGCCATTACAGCCGCAGCCACAGCTCGCCCAGTCTCACCCACGCGGACACTTCTTACAAGTCAAAATGTGCTCTGATAAATTATGAAACAAGGGCTCCAAGATTCAAATTGCATCATGAGTGGGTTTATATTCTTGGGCCCTTTCTTCCATACACAGACAAGCTGAAAAATGTAGGTTGCATTACATACATTGAGTCTATTTTCCCTGCTAGATCTTTGCTGGGAGATGGGCTCCTCAGCAGGTGAGGTGTCACTGCCTTCCACTGATATGTTCCTGTGCACTGTTCTCTAAAATACCAGGCTCATCTCTGCTTTGCAACAGAAAAAGAAGATTCAAAACCTAGGAAAACTCATTGTGCACAAGAGCATTACAGCCTGGCCTTGTCTTTAGTTACGTCCTGCTTTGGGCAGCGTTGGACTGGTTGATAACTCCATCATGTAACTGACAGCTGATGCGTCGATCAGCGCAGGAATACCAGTAACACTGCTAAGGCTGAGCAGGGCGGATAAGCCTCTTCCCCTGGAAGGGCCCAACCCCAAAGATAATAAGGCAACTCTGTGGTAGATGCTGAGAACAGCTTTTTTCTTCACTTTTAAAGAAATTTTTTTAAGTACTTTTTTGATTGCCTCTCTCCCCTATTTTTCCTCCAACATACATTTGGGTTTCTAGATTTTAGAACTCTTGTGAATGGGAATCTTCATTTTTCCTATGGGGTAGTAAAGTATGAGGGTTGTTGCAAAGGTTAGTTAGAATGGGGATCTTTCTGCCCTGATGGTAATATGGGTTCTCTGAAGATTTTTTTCTTTCCCAACAGAGTGTGCCTAGCCTGTAACAGAGGCAGGGGATGAGGCAACACATGCTTCTGAGACATAACATAGTATCATTTTTGTTTAGGGTTGGAAATTTTCTGACCTCTGAAGGTGGCCAATGATTTGGTAAGCATTTCCACTTTCCAATAAAAGAAGTAGCCAGGGGTTCTTGTTGGCCTGGTGATACCATTAGCAACCGGAGTCTAAACCCTTCTTGTTGCAATTATGCTCAACTTAAATTGCCACCATTCACCTTTGATAAATGTGCAGTGACTCTAAGTGACCTGTACTGGGACTGGCGACTCAGACTGGAGATAGGGCAGGAGGATTCCCTGGGAAAGCTGGAGTGGTGAAAGGGAGCGAAAGAAGTCGCATCTCCCCTGGCACCCATTTGCACTGCAGTAGGTGCTCTTGGATCATAAGACACTGCAAATTCTTTGTCCCCACTTCTGCCACCCCCATGTTGAGCCGGGTGTTGCATATGCCATGGAGGAATCAAACCAAACCTTCACCCTTGGTGGGAACAGCAGAGTGCAAGAGCAGCCGGGAGCTGTGCAAAGGCAGGAGATGGCAGATGCTCCCCTCTGTGCCACCACTACAGCTAGCAGCAATCCTAAAGCCCCAGAGAAGAGTGAGACATGGTTATAGTAAGTAAAACAGGACCTGAAGAGAGTTTTTTGAAGTTCTTATACAACAGGCAACACACGGAGGGACCATCTCTCCTCAGAATGAGAAATACGGATACTGCCGTAGTTTGGAAAAAGCAAACAGGGACTGCTGGGATGAGAAGGTGAAATATAGCACGTTGGTGCTGCGACTGAAAATAGGAGACTGAAATCCAAGAGGAAATAGTTGATTCTACGTTGTGAAGCCTGAAGAAAATGGACAACAACTGCACCAACTCAATCCAATTAGGAAAAAAGATGTAATTTAATTACTTTCCACAGATCTTGGTCTCTGAGAACTGGTCAAATGCAGAGATAGAAAAGATAAAGGGCTGCTTTAGGGGTGAACATTTTCAGCAAAAGGCATCTAAAGGAAGTTAAGTTGAACACTATAGGAAAATCCATGCAGAAGAAGATATATTTCTCCTCCAAGTTTACTTACTCTTAAGTGAAGTATTTGCCAACTTTTTCAATTAGTTTTCTCAGCTGAAAGAACTCTGAAATTGTGAAGCCTTACAAAGACACATGATTAAATTGACTTAGACAGGGGAGGTTCAGAGCTCACTAAACGGTCATACAATATAAACTGACAGGTATCACAGAAGACAACCTGACTAGTCCAATATATTTCCCCTGCTAGAAAAGCCAAGGACTTGCAGGCAACAGATTATCATGGATGCTGCAACCAAAAGTTATTTAACCTAGAGAGTAAATAAAAGTTCTGGCTATAGAGAGCAAATGACACCAGAGCTGGCTGCGGAGCCTGCCACTGCCTACGTAATGGGACATCATTCTGTATTTTCTGCCCTGCTGTTCAGAAGCCCCTTGCAGACTGTTTAATGCCAGGAACACCATACGCCTGCCACACTGATTTCAGACGCAGAGCACTTACCTGAAGTGAGAGTTACAGAAGACAGCCCAGTCTGGCCCAGGTTCTGCTTCTCTTGCCAGTGTTCATACCCCACTAATGAAAACAGAATCTAATCAGCCAGTTCTTTTCCTTCTACATGAATGCTGACTAATTTCAAAGAGATTTTCTATCTCTCGATGAGGCTGAGCTTCAGTAACTGTATGAAGATACATGTCATCAGGACACCTGAAAATATTTAAAACAATTTTAGATTGTTTTGCTAGTCCTGCTTGGACAGAGATGTATAGTAGCCCCATTAGGCATTAAATTTAGTGCTCAGTGAGGATACAGGCAAGAGAACCAAACCCGTCCAAGGTTTATTTAAAAACCCTTATTTAGTAACATACCACCTTTTGTAAAAGATGGAGAGACTTTAATTTTCTCTCAGGACAGGGATACAGCTGTAACCTTGGCAAAAGGACCAAGGAGAGAGATGGGCAACTTTGCAGAGCCAGGATCCCTTGGGGGAGCAACAGCCCAACATCTCCCAACAAAGCGAGCTTCAAAACTCTCCAGAGATGCCCACAAAAGTGAAATAATTGGTGCGAAATATTCATGGAGCCACACAGCACCCTCCTCCTCATGTCAACGTGACTGAAGAGTAGACCTGGATAACTGAAAGCCACTTCACAGTTCCTCAATTCTTGTATTTTGTGGACAAAATAACCATGTGGATCAAATATGCCTGCTTTCCCTGACTAGAATGCGATTTTCATTAGGTGTTTTTATTTATAGACAAATAATACACTTAGCCACTCTGGACCCTGAGTGGCAGACAAAATGTTCTTTCAGAGATGAGTCAGACTGCACTCCTTGTAGCACTAAATTACAGAGGGATTTTCACTACACACTGATTCCAGCAATATGAAAGGTCAGTACACACATATCTTCAGGTGTGAATGTAAGATGAGGAAATGCTTAAACTTTTTTCTTGTTTCTGAGTGCTTTGGGTTAAGCCTTACAGCTTTGCTGAAAGCTTTAGTGGCTTATATCTGCTGAATGATAGTGTTAAATCATGACTGTACTGATGTCCTGCACAACACTGTGGCCAACTAACCCCCACTGCCCACTTTTTATAAGAAGAGTATGAGGAGCTAATAGAATTGGAAAGAGAGGCCATATCATCTCCACCCTCCACTCAGTGAAACAGGAGCAACCATCCATGCAGGCTTAGTGTGCTAAGGTGCTTATGCCACTTTTGGAGGAGAGGCATGGCAGACTGCTTGAAAAACTAACAGGAACAGAGGGGAAACGAGAGAAAACTAAGCTTAAAAAAGGTGTTAAATGCTGCCAGAGAAACAAACAAACAGAAGCAATTCCAGTGACAAAGCTGTATGATGTAAGAGTGCACACAAGCCACTGGAAGTTGAAACAAATATGACCAAAGGATTTTAGCCCAACGGTGAGGGAACGAGGGAGGGTGAAATGCACCTCTTGGGGGAGCTTCATGGCATTTGTGCTAGTTTGCTGCTGAGACACAGGATGTTTTGGGCCAGTAAATTTGTTCACTGTTCACGTGATCATTTAGGGGAAGTCATAATTTTCTAGCATAGATGTAGCAGAGGGCTACCCCTCCGCCTCGTGCAGGCTGGCACAGTCAAAGCCAACCTAGAAGGAAAAAATTTGCCAGCTGCCCCTGGATGTCATGAAGCCAAAAACTGGCTGTTTACTCTGCCCCCAAACATTCAGCGCTGCTGTGTTTGTGGTTTATTTCTGCACTGCTCCTTCAGGTCATGACTGCCGCCAGATTTTGTGAAGCATAAGTTTAAAACAAAGAAAAAGCTTTCCTAAACTTGTCGGAAGAAGTGAAGCAGAAGAGTCCTTTCCTTCCTGATTACAACAGCACTGGCATTCCCCACTGATCATGCTCACCCTCAGAGACCTTGCATTTCTATTATTAGCATCACTGGCTTTTTCATTGTATCTTTAGATTTCAGTTCTGGGTTATACCATGGGACTACTCAAAATTTCTGCCTGCTTTCCATTTCATAAATAAACATGCGTGGGAGCAAAACCCCCAAGCACTCTTTATATGCATAAAACTGATTCACCAACAAATAGCAATTTTGCTATGAAAACTGATATTTAGCTCTTTCTGACACTGCCTCTGTGCAAATGGACAACAGTGACTTTTATTTTTTTGTGGTGTTACTTCTCACTAACACCATTTTCTGGTATAGCTTTCAGTAGCTCACTAAAAACTGGCAAAACCTTCCTGATATTTCTTTTATGGCAATAATACAAGGGATTACACTTTCTAAACCCAAACCAGTGCTGAGAAATCCTCTACTTGTCTGAAATTATTTTTTACTTGTAAGCCTTCCCCCCATCATCATCTCCAGGACAAGAAGCAATGCAGATGACTTTCAAACAGTTCTCTGTTCTGATGAGTCAGTGCCAGTGCAGTCCCTTTGACTTGTGTTAAACTGCTACTATTTCTGCTGACATAAAAGAAAGGAGAATGAGCCCCCTTTCAATCAGTTATGTGATGGATGATGGCTAGTTGTCCGTGCTGTTCCCAGAGAGGCTTCCCTGACAAAATTGGGAGACAGCAAGAAACTCTTGCTAAGGTAATGTCCACATGGGCTTTATCCAGAACGACGAAAGCTGGGTCCTTTCTCTGTGTTAGCTTAAACTCTGCTGTTTGGCTGCCATAGCCCAGAGAAAATAAAAGGTCTGAGGACAAGAAGAGATCCAGTTGTTCATAGAATCATAAAATCATAGAGTATCTCAAGTTGGAAGGGATCCATAAGGATCATCAAGTACAACTCCCTGCCCCTTGTAGGACTACCTAAAACTAAATCATACGACTAACTGCTTGAACTCTGACAGACTTGGTGCTGTGACCACTTCCCTGGGGAGCCTGTTCCAGTGACCGACCACCCTCTCAGTGAAGAACCTTTCTCTAATGTCCAATCTGAACTTCCCCTGATGAAGCTTCATTCCATTTCCACGTGTCCTATCACTGGTCACCATTCCCTGTAATGAAGCCATGGGCTGTGGTTTAATATTTACTGACATTCCCAGGGCTGAATTATACTGTCACCTTTGAGGTAAGGAAGTACCATACACTAACAGGATTATTAATCTAATGAAAAAAAAAACATTGAAAGGAACCAAGATCAGGGAGCTGAACCCAAACAGAGCCAAATCAGAAGCCAGATGTGTCTTTGTAAGCACTGAAGGAGATAAACTGAATGAACAAACTGTCAAGCAATGGGGAAGCATCATGTTCTTAATCTCTTGTAATCAATGTGGTGATACTATTGAGTTTGCTCCACCTTGAGAGGTGGGAGGACAAACCTGGTCACTCTGTGCCCCGCGGCGGCAGCGCTATGCTTGTGTGCTGACTGTAGGAATAACCAGCTTCTGCTACTGTTCCCCTGCCAAAAAACCCTACCCGTTACAATACTGTTCAAAATACTTAAAGAGGAGCTCTAGGAAACGCAGGCCTGAGCCTGTTTCCCAACAATGGTGTGAGCCACTGCTCAGTGGCACAGCTCACACACAGAGGTGACTCTTGAGCATCTTCCCAGCACCGGCCCAGGCTGTCTGGCAATGCGTGGCACTGCAGGGACAGTGGAGAGGACTTCTGCTCCTGAGGAGAGCTGCTCCCAGCAGCAGGAGCACCGAGAGCCTCCTGGCACAACTACAGAGTATTTAACGCAATTCCATTCCTCTCCCGTTCTGCAGAAGGAGCAACAAAATCTGCAGTGTAATGTATTCAGCAAAGTTTGAATAATAAATGCTGATGGCATTTCCACTCACTGTTAATATTAAAAAGCTGGGGAAGACTCCCTCTCCTGAGGTGAACCAGTGCAAATCAGGAATATTTTAAATCAAAAGAAACTCAGGGCCAACTTGCAGTGAACTCTAAATTACACGGAATTGACACATGCTGAATTTACAGATTCCGTTTAGCCCTGCACCGTCTGCAGAGCGAGGTGAGGTATGTAATGCTGTGCCACACTTTGATTATAGCCCATTTCCTTTCTGGCAGGATCTGACAATCCTGGCCTTTTCCTGTTTTGTGCATAGAGCTATTTCAAACCTTAAACAGAATAGAGCTCACAGCTGTCCTTGTAGCAACAGTATCTTTACAATATTGAGAAAAATAAAAGTTCAATTTTTTTTTTCTTTTTAATGGTCGAAGTCAACATTTATCTTTGTATGGAAGTGGGTATGTGGATATACTAAAATTGGATATACTTTACTGAACACAGCTTCTCAGACACTGAGTGAAATAGGAGGTCTGTACAGAGTATGTGCACATTTTTTTCATCCTCTGTCATACAACCGCTTTTTTAATTCTTCCAGTTTCCTATGCCTGAAATGTACCTGTGTAGATCATACTTATAACAGACACATTTTTATCAGAGAGAGTTAATTAGAATAAATTTCAAGGACACTGCTGAAATACACCATGAAGACGTTCATGTTGCAGTTGCGGTTTAGAAGGAATTCTGGTCTCAGGAACTCCAGCAAACCAGAGAAACTCCACAGCTCTCCAGTATTTCTGATTCAGACAGTGGCAATTAAAACCAGAAGCCAAGCTGTTACCTCTAAATGGCTAAAGGGCTGGAAGAACGGGAACTGCAGTGGCGTAGAAGTGGAGAAGAAAGGAAAGCTGAGCATTACCATTTGACAAGTAAATTTTAGAGCATATAGAAATAACAGAGGTGACAGTGCTGACATTTTGCATGTCTGTGGAAAGCACAGAAACCTCCTCTATAAAGAACCCTGAGAAGGTGAGAAAGGGTGCAAGTGCAGGACGTCATTTTGCCTTATGTCCGTGAGCCCTTGGACCATACTCTTCAAGTTTAGCTTTTATACCCATTTTGGAGTCTGAGAAGAAAGGAGATGGCTCATTTACACTCAGGGCTTACTGTCAATGCCAAGGGCTAAGACAGGCGCTCGCTCAGAGGGGTGCACAGGGAGGCCAGGAGGATGCTGAGCTCTTGGGGGCTAAACAGAATCAGGTGTTTAGAGCTGTCACTGTTTGGTCCTGGCTCTGCAGTGGGACCTACACTCCTGTCTAAGATGTACTTGGTTTCAGTAAGGTCAAAAATGAAATAGAAATGCCTCAACACAATACTGAAAGGAGCATGCTGAGCTGCATGCTACATGGCTGTAGCAATTTAATGAGGAGTTTAGCACAAGGTGAGATTAGAAAACCAATCCTTCTCAGGGCCAAAGAGCATATTTGGAGGATGCAGGAAGCTGTGGCTGGGACGGGCTGCCTGGAGTCCATCCCCAGTGCACACAGGGATGCATGTTTCGCTCAGGACATAGCTGAGGTTGCTCTAAGGGGAATGGTATGCTGATGCCACCAAAGAAACAAAGCATCTGGCATTTCTCCACAAGTTATCAAATTTCTGAGCAAGTTGCTCTGACTAACATAATGCAGTCAAGGAAACCAGACCTGAAGCCTTTAACATTCTGCATTCACCTTTAGATAATTGATCAGCAAATATTCACCATGAAACCTTTGAAGGCAATCATTCACTCATGTGGGAAGAAAGAGACTGTGAAACTGCCACAATTTGGATCAGTGTCCAAAGACTGACTTCTGTCCAAGAGGAGTGAGCTTGAAGAGAGGAGATGGCACGAACTCTAAATCCAAACAGCCCGTCGTGTCACAGATCCTCACGTCCCAACCCAATTGCCCAGGGCCAGCGACTGCTTCACCAGCTGCCCAGCTAATACAGGCCTGCTTTGTCCAGAGTCACCAGGCTGAATCTAAAATGTACTTTGATGACCTGGTCAAACTGTTTTGTCTGAAGACACACCATTTCCTCAGAGTTCAGCCATTAATCCAGTTAAGTGTAATTAAAGCATTTGCACAAGTCTGAACTAATTTCTCTGTTTACAGAACAGATTGGATAAATATCCCTGTGAGAGGCAGAAAATTCATTACAGCAACAGCTTAGGTCCCTGTATTTCTAAGCTGTCTTGATATGAGGAAATTACTTCGGTACCCTAACATAAATCTATCATTTCAGTAAGCTCTTAATGTAAAAGCACTGTGGAAATAATGTCAACAACCTTGTGATGACTAATAAATAGACTAATGTACATCCAGCTGCACATAATAAACCTTTAGAGAGCCTAATGCCATCATAAACCACAAGAACAGGTATCACAAGATTACAACTGAGGTTTTATACACAGGCACAACACTTCACTCATATTAATATTCATTTTCCACCCTAGTTTCCCCAGTTTGCTGCCCTTCCTGGCTCTAACACCAGCCCTCTGAGCTGGTGCCTTGCAGCACTCCCAGCTCTCTCCGACTGCTTCTCAGCATTGAACTTTCTCAGCAGCAAATCCTGGAGCTGCTGTGTTGCTGGATGAAACTTTTTACTTGTACATTAGACAGAATTTTGACATTCTTGGTGTTTTGTGAGAACTGAAATTCCCAGGGCTCCACTCAGCCAGCAGGGACAGAAAGGAGGTGATTGGGTTGGTATTGTCATGCAGGTGCTTGCCCACTGAGAGCTGCAATGCCACCCAAACCTCACACCAGCCACCAAATGACTGCAAAACAGGAATGATGCTTCAGTTCAGTCTCCTGGTTCAAGACAGTTGTTTTAGGCTATCTCTATGCTAATTACATATAAGACAAAGACACTAGTTAAAAACTCAGCTGTGCAATTTTAATTCTCATACAGTAACAACAGACTGTCAGTGTTTTGTCCCCCAGCTGAACTTACAGTTCAGCTGAGGGTGTTAGTGTGATTACAAAAATACTAAACTGATCTGTGCTACAAAACCGTGTAATATGAGTTGCAAGCAGATACAACCATGTGGTGTAACTTTAAGGCCAGGAGGTACTAAAAGTGGAAGAACGTCTCTCAGTACCAATCTCCTGAGCATCCAAAAGTACACATTTGAATTCAGCACAGCTGCAGATTAGGGAATTAGAAAGGATACTGGCTGTCAATTTACATTTTTTAAATGACTGATATTTTTTTCCTATAAACATCTGCTTGTAAATGGGTTTCATTACAGCACAGACTTTTGGATTGGAGAATGTTCTCAAATTCTATTTCCTTTCCAAGTTTCTGTTGGGTATTAACAAATCTGCGTACATTCCAACCTCACAGGCAAAATCCATTTGAGTAAAAATTTCTCCCATCCTTGCTTTAAAAAACCTCTAATAAATACAGCTACTGTTGCTGATCAGAAGCAAACACTTCTTTATTTGTATTCTTCATCTTTAGTCCCCGGGGTGTTAAGGTACATGGTGAAACAGAACACCTCTAGCTCTTCCTACCACTCCACACACTTCTCTTGTGCTTCCTATTTCTACAGCTCCAGGTCTTGTCCCGGCTCCCACAGACTCCTTCACATGGGAGGTTATGGGAAAGGATTCTGCTTCCCAAAGCAGATGTCCATCCTGCCATGCCCACTGCTTCCTGAGATTCTCCTATTCTTCCTGACATGGGATGTTATGGTAAAAGCCCAGCTAGTAACAGCTGGTGTTTGCAGGTTTGCCTTTTCTGACATTGTATTTCTTGCCCAGTTGCACTGCTTGAGATGTGAACTAGTAACTGAGCAAAGAGGAGTCCTTGTTAGGAGATGCTGTCTTGGAGGAGAATGATTTTGTAGTCTCCCAGCAGCCAGATTACGCTGCTGCTCAAGCACCCTTGCAATTTGAAAATTACTGTCTCTTTAGTTTGCATACAATAAAGGCATCAAAAAAACACACCACAGACAGAGACAACCAGCCCTGCAAAGAGTAGGGCAGCCCTTGAAGTAGCAACTGCACATCTTTATTTATCCGTTTGGGTCCATATATCAGTTCACCACGGGAATCCTGGAGAATTTTAAGTGGCTGTCGTTAATGCACTGGAAGAGATAGGCTGATTACCTTGTGCTCATTAGAAGTGTATGAGGCTACCAGAGGTAATTGGAGAGCTCAGAGAAATATTTGCCTTTCTCAGGTTGCAAATATTGCAGTTCCTCATTAGTTTACCCTGCTATTGCCCACTGGCTCACTAACCAGGGGTTTGCAATCTGAAAGGACAGTGAATGAATTCCTAATAAAACAGGGCAATGTACTGCTTTTTATTTCTGGAGTTTCAGTACATTGTGCTACACTAAGCAAACTTTCTGGTACTGTTTTGTCTGTGCAAGAGACAAGACACTGTAAGTGAGGAAACCAATGTAAAAAAGGATGCGACTTGATGTCATGTCAACAGTGTAAAGATATTAAAAAGGGCTTTGCAAACCTGAAGAAGAAAAAAACCCCATTAAAACTGCTCTATTTCATATTTATGTTCCATCATTTCAGGCAGAAGAGCAGTGAAATGAATTTAGTGCAAAATAGTTTTGTATCAATGTTCATCCATGAACTGCACCAACACATTTACACAGGTTCAAGTATGGAGAGTTCAAGGTATTCACATTCACATCATTCTGAAACCAAAGGTAGGCTACCCTGAGCGCCGCTGCAAGGAGTACAGTGACAGTGTATACTGACCACTTGATAATAAGATATTGCAACGTTTCTTCAAGGGAGGCAGTACAATCAGGTTGGTACCTGACAGTGAGGAATTGCCTCTGCCTTTCACTTCTATCTTCTGAGAGCATTGTGGACACAAATGCAGCTCACAGCCTCTCTGCCACACAGCTGTGATACGAGAGTCCCTGAAGAACAATTTCACCAACTGATTGTCCACTTCTGAATGAAATACCAAAGTACCAATTGTACTAAAGTACCAAAGGAGCTTGTGTAAGCAGCCTTCCTCTGTGGACTTTCAACAGACACGCCCCAATTTACACCATCTCACCTTAAATACTGAAAGTTAAACACCTGCATCTGATTTCACTGCCACTAACTGGTTCTGAATTACAGCAGATATTTGAATATAAATCCCAATCTTGATTAATCTCAAACTTTTGATAGGGAAAGGTGGGGGGAGCTCTCAGTTGAACTGAAAAATCTTTCTAATTGGCCTGTGGCAACTGCTTTACAACAGAAAATCTTAAAAACAACCCTCCAGAAATGCCAGTGCCACTTTGAAAAACCCTGTAGTTTCATGGCACAATTTAGTTCTAAATGATTATATAATTACATTTGTGAATGTAATCCTGTGGGGTATTATTCTAATTATAGACCACAATCCTTCTTAGCAGCTTTCAGAGAAATAATTTGTGTAATGAAATGAAGGTTTCAGCTGCAGCAAACAAACCAATCTCAAACCTTTTTTGTAAATGACAGGATATCCGTAATGGTGCGATCAAACTTGGATCAATCCACTGACTCTGTATTTGCCTGGATTTGGGGGATTCCTTATTCCAAAGTAGAAAATGGCTGAGGACAACATGCTACCTGCAGAACCCACAGATGTTGTCTAAGATGATAAATAATGCAAAAAAAATTTAAACTGAGGCCACAGCTATTCCATCCAAGTGTGAGAGTGCCACCACTCCAAGTGCTGTTGTACACAGAGGCTGAAGATAACGGACTCCTGGCCTTGTGGACATGTTTATTCTGATGATTCAAAAGGAAATTTTGCTCAAAGCAGCTTTTATTTATAAACACTGAGCTGCATCACAGAACAATGAATACAGTTGAAGAGCAACCAAACACACAGTAACTCCAAATAGGTGCAGCGGCCTTCACCTAGCTAAATTGTGATCTTTGCAAACACTAAATATCTCTGTAGACACTCCAATGCCACTGAATAGTGCTTCATGATACTGGTATGTTATCTGTGCCTCGGGCTAAAATCTATTCACTCTCCCAACTGGCATTGACACAAACAGCACCTACAAGCAGCACTTTACTATTGCCTACTTCCTGACAAGCCACCCTTTAGGGTTATCTGCATGCCTCTTGCCATATGAGCCATCTTGTTTGTCAGCTAGAAGTTTCCTGAGATTGTGTCCAGCTTTCCTTCTACTGCTCTTTATGTAACAACTTTGTACAACCCTCCACCCAAGGTAACAAGGCAGATGATGCCAATGCAGAAGCACTGGAGCATCCTGTGAACACAGAGGTTTACAGAAGCTAGAAATGAGAAGGACCCATCAAGCCAGTAAATCTACCTTCCTGCAGGAGTAGGATGTAGGTCTTTGATCAAGAGTGTACTGGGCTATTAGGTAACATAGTTGGACTACAGAAAAAAGGTCAAGAAATCATTATTTAAAAAACAACAATTTTTCTACATTATTTTGCTGGTTGCACAGTAAAACCCAGATTCTGAATTGGGCCAATTTTCTAATCTAGACCATGTGCACTGATATAGGCAGCCAAAAGACCAAAGTGCATTTACTGAAGGCACAGATTTGTTCCAAGACTGCCAGTATTTCAGATAATCAACTTCTCAGTTGGATTTACTTAAAAATGAACTCTCTTTAAACATACAGATATGTGAACATGAGCGTGTTCATTTCCAAAGTAAAGAGCCAGTGTCCTCTTTACTGTCCAAAACTGGAATTTGAAGTAATTCTTGTAATGAGAATCAATCACCATTATTTCTGACGCTAAAATTAATTTTGAAAACTACACCGTGTTAGAGGACATGGTTACTCCACTCAGAAGTCTGTGCACTGCCAACAGGACAAAACCGCTATGTGCCGAAAACATCTGTGCTACCTCATTTCCAGACCACTCCTTAGGAGACCACCATCCTTGGCCATTTTCAGAGCTCTCATTCAATATGGAAACCAGAGAAACTCAAACTTGAGGCTGTTGAAAGATCCGTCTTGATGCACTGCACATACCTGTCCCTGCACACACATAACAAACATCTAGAACTGCATACACTATTCTCTCCTTTACATTTCATTTGGAAAAAGTACATTTTCTGTACTGACTGGAAGCAGAAGCAACTCCTGATACAAGCATACGCTATCTCCGTAATGCAGAATTAAAGCAGGGCTTCAGAGTAGGCCGTGAGAAACACTGCAACTTTCCCACCACTGTACTTGATGAGAGGCAGCAGCTGCCAAGCTGATCTGCACTCAAGAGAGTAGCCCTAAAAGCACCAGTTTCAGGACAGGACAAGCAACAGGAGCTGTGAAAACTCTAAAATGCAATTTTACTCTCTCTTTCTAAAATACACCCCCTCCCTCGAATTTTATTTCAGAATTAAAGTCTGCATTACCCTGGTTTCCCACTACTCTTAGGCTTCAGTGTGCAGACATCATGTAAAGCATTGGTTTCAAGGGAGACTTAGTGAATTTTAAAGACCAACTTCCTCTACTGTATTATCTCACAGCATTTGGAAACAGTAGGCAGCCATGTGGAAACGACAAATTGTAAGAGGGGTATTGTTGCAAGCAAACACAATCACAGATGGCCAGATACAAACAAAAGCAGGCCCACCACTTGCTCTCCAGTGTGCTTTATACGAATACGCTGTGGGCACCCGTCTTGGCAATTCTCAATTTGTTGTATATGAACAGCAGCCCTGCAGTACAAGCACCCCTGCCTCCATTTCCTAGAGTGACAGCAGCTTGCAGTCACTGCAAAATAGTGCGACCTAGTGAGCTAAATTATATGCTACATTGGGCTGACTGTGACAGCAATGCATGTCCCACTACATGCAGCTTGCGTGGGAATGAGGGAAGGTGTCATTGCTTATCTGTTGCAATTGCTCCTTTTTAAAGACCTTTATTCTTATCTTTGATACTCAGTCAATTCTCTCTCCCCTTTCCCAGTGATCATCCACAGTAGACAAGGTATGAAGTGACATTTCTTATCATGCATACGTGTCGGGGAGGTTTGCAGCTTGAGGATGTGCTATTTGTCTGCACATAAGGAAATAGCAGATGTTGGAGAAATACAGGAAATACCATCCTATTTGTTATTATGATTTTGAATACATAAGATTCAATCAGACAATACAGGAAATCCCATATTAGTTTTGGTAATCCTAGCCCTAGCTGATGGATTTTAGGAGAGCTCTCAGTCTGGACTTACACTCTGTCCTCCCCAGACCTATGCCTTCCTATAGCACCATAGATAAACATTGCAACTGGGCAGATAACAGGTATATGCCTGCAGCACACTACATTGATGAGCAGAGAATGCCCAGAGGAACAGAGGAAACAGAGGCTGAACCTACTCAGTGTGACCCGTATGTTTTGGGCTGAAGCTTACACATTCATGTGCTGGGAGACTGTTTTAAGTTAAGCCAGCTTGCATAAAATGACTTCTGTTCTTTCTGTATTACTCCTTGGTTCCTCCTTAGGCTTTTTTTATTCTTACTTCCCTGAGCAACCAGCCAGTAGATTATTGACCAACTTGTTTTGGCTCAACATTATCATAAATGTTGATTATTGGTGTTATCATTACTTACGACTATGTATGCTTTGATCAGCTGTAAAATAAGAATACTCACTCTAGAATCAACACGTGGGATGGCTATGCCTGTACAGTCCAAGACGAAGGCACAAGACATGAGAATATTTGAGAATGACTGGTGCTTGCTGTAGTTTTAGTCAAGCATGTTTACTGGGCCAGGGGAAGAAAACAGATACGCCTATTTTATGTAGCTCTTCTTTTACAATAATAGTGTGTAGAATCGGTAGTCAGTTTGAATTGTGTTCTGTACATTGCATTATATATGTAAATTAATTCCTATTAATCTTTATAATGTTAAGCTACTGCTAAAAATGTTCATTTAAGAACTGCCTTTGTTCTTCTGTCTCCCTAATTTCAATTCCCTTCAGTCTCCTCTCCCTGCGTATTAAAGTACTTTATTAATTTTGTCACGTTAATCTGATCAGCACTACCATTTCTAAAGACCTAAAACATGAAGCTAAGCTATAGTGACATGCAAACAAAAAGCCTAATGTGCAACAGGCAAGCAGCTCTCGTGCCTGGCCTATGAGAAAGTGACAATCTCTGCCCTACTTCTGGCCGAGCCCACCCAGCCTCTGTGGCACAGTGGCCAGAAGCCAAGCAGAGCTGTAGCCCAGAACAGGGAGGGCAGGGGACATGAGGCAGAACACACAATTAAAACCTCATTAAAATAACAGGAGGGTTAAGTGTGTCATCAGAAAGGAAGGGATAAAAACCTGACAATGGCAAAACCACCAAGCTCTCTGTCACTCTGCATATTATTGAATGGAAGGCCTGAAGCAGAGAGGATTATCTCTGAACATTGATTACCCAGACATTGTATGTCAGAACATAGTACCCAGGTCTATGAACTGGCATTAATTCTGAAACAGATAGGATGAAAACAGAAGTAACTATCAAACGGAATTGTCTTTCTCACTACAGGATAGGCATGTTAATAAACTGAGGTCTTATGCCAGCAAAAAAGATCGGCAAAAAAAGCAGGAATTCATGAGAATTCATGAAGCAGTATGTAATTATAGGAACAAATTCCTATTTTAAGATTCATTTCCACTCCCAAAAATGTGATATCCAGAAAACTGTTGCCCATTTAAACATATCCGTACTTAGCTAGAAGTTTCTCTTCCTCTTCCATTTATGTTTACTAAATTCTTGCAAGATTTTAGCAAGTGTTTTGGCTAATATCTGATGAAAATGTAGATCATTCAATGTTCAGGTAATACTGAAATAGGGGTGTGCTATAAAACTTGCCTGGAGCTCCAGACAGAAGCAACAGCAGGCACAAGCAGATTTCTCTGACCAAGCATATTTTCTCCCATTATGTGATCATTGATTAAGTTATGCCTAACAGGCAGAATGTGATTGATCTCACTGACTAATTAAAAAACAGAAAGAACTATTTTTCATGAATAAACATGCAGAGTCTGAAAACTGAATTTCAAAACTTGCTTCATAAACAATCCATAGCTTGTCAGCTTTTTGCTTGCTTGTAGTATTTATTAAATATTTCTGAAGGCAAAATAGATTTGGATATTGTGGAACTGGTCCACAAACATTTCATTAATCACAAAAGAAGTAAAACTTATGAAAATTATTACTATCCTCTACAAATTAGCTATTCTATAACAAAATTATTTTCTCCTTAATCACAGAACCAAATTCTTATCTTGAATACTTCCAATTCATTAAAGGCCATTAACATAATTGGGAACCATATGATACGAGGAGGCAAGATGTGCCTTGTAGTAAGCACAGATATTAATTCCATTTCCTTTTAAAATTCATTTTATTTTGAGGAATGAAAAAAGGAAAGAAAATGAAACAGAAAGTGATGTGGCTCAATGACAGTGATATACAGCAAAAATAAATAGGACATGAAAAACTAAAAGATAAACTGTAACAGTCCAGTCCGCATACTCAATATTAAAGAATACACATATGCTCAGAATAAATTTTCAAGGCCTTGGACACACCACTTCATGATCTATGATTAATCATAGAAGAAACAGAAGACAGTCCTATACTAATTGCTTCTCTGAAAGCAAGATGCGTTGAACATAGAGTTCACCCATATAGCCTATGCATAGTTTTGACACACTATCTAGATACTCGTTGCCTGCTGAAATACAAGAAGAAAAAAAAGGACAGCAAGTGGTAAGGAATTACTTTCCCCATCTATGGATCTAAAAGATCATTTGTAATTGTAATGCTTTCAAGTTCAGCTCAAATCAGGAAGATTTAAATTTCTTATACAATTTTATGCACAAAGCCATACTGACTTAGAAAACATGACTGTATCACTCATTATACTTTCTGAGAGAGTGTTGTTAAACTCATTTAGAAAAGATGTATGTTGCAAACTTTTCTTCTTTGTTCAAAAAGCTTTCAAATCATGGAACATTTGAGAAAGAGGAAATTGGTTTGGATTAGCGGTTAAAGGCCTTGGCCACAGCCCCTAGCCTTGGTGACTCCCTAACGGAGTGTAGTTATGGCTGACTGAAAGGCCCCGAATCATTATTTATTCTTGTCTATACTTAGGGGCTAACCAGGCAGAATTGTTCAGCCGCGCCAACTGCTTCACATAGTGCTTGACAGAAGTTTAATTCTATGGTTTAGAAAAAGCTTCTGATGCATATGATGAGCACAGGGGTCACTAATCACTATTAAGCCTGGATCCAGAGCTGACGTAAGTACGGCACACACAGGGACTGGCACTATCCCCTTCGGGTTGGTCAGGATACAAAAGAGCAAAGTGAAACATTTTTTGACAAGCTGCTGAACAACTTTTACTTTTGCTTGCAGTGTGAAAGATATATGAAGTACACTGACAGTAAAGAAAAACAAAACAACACTTGGATTTTGACAAGGCTCAAAGCAGGAAATGGACACCTAAACTGATTTTACAGAGAAGGATTTTTAATGGATCAAATCCAAAATACAGTACTTGCATGCTGCAGCAGAACCTCCATGACAAGGGAGCGGTGGGACTGCACAGATGGTAATACACTGCCAACGTTTCCTCAAAGCTGGTATCTGGTCATGGCCACTTGGGAACATAAAGATGCCACACTGTTTGCTAGTCTAACGAGGTACCATGAGGGCAATTGTTATCAGCAAAACCTTCCTGAGTGGCGATATTTCTGTTCGGAGCATTCGCCAGTGCAACTTTTACTAGTAAGCAGGTGAGCCCCAGAAGGCTGCAAGTTGGCCTAGACCTTTCCTCTAATTTAAGAGGAAGGCCTGTCCTGTTCAGAGTGTACTGAAGCATCAGACTGGATAAGACCATACACACATGGATTTTGTTGTTTTAAATTTTTTTTTTTTTCTGATTTGTCTTAATTTCTAAGTAAAAATCCTGTGTTTTAAACAGCTGTTGGTCAACACCGCTGGGTATAAGCCTTCAAACAGGACACCTAAGTCATCTATTTAAAACCTGAATTTGCTTTTCCCATGGTGGTGGATCGATCCATGGGACCGAGGTAAAACTGTGCTGTGGTACTGAAGATGTGTTTCCTCAAACTGAGTATCCTATCTGCAACTGCTTCATAACCACATGAGTGTGAAACATTTTGCCATCATAATGCTTTGACTATTAATAAGAGAATATTCTAGTAACATAAATATAGGAAACAGCATCTAGCTTCAAACACTTGAAATAAGACTCACTACATGCCTCCTACAACCCAGAAGATATACATAAGCCCAATCCAAACTATGAGACTCTGCCAGGGATGCAAAAAACGGGGCAGTAGCAGCTTAAGCATTATTACAGATTTCTCAAAGGTGCACAGTGGGTTTCCGAGTTTCCACAGAAACTAAACTACAGATTTCTTGCCTTTTTTAAGTCTAAGTCCTATTAGAGACATAATTTTATTGCAGCTTTACCTGTTTAGTGGAAACAAATAAATTTTGTAAAGTTTGGAAAAGTTGAGCTCTGAAAACCTTAAAATAATTATCATTATCTCCATCTATTGTAGACTTATAAATATACAACCATAGGCATGAGCTTCGTAGTAGTTACTACTACAGTGCTAATAGCAATGATTCAAATTCTCTTCAATCTTCCAGTGAAAAGACTGTAATCAAGGCACATTGGCCATAAAGATTAAGTAAGTCTTGACAGAACTACAAAATATTTACAATCAAGGCCAATAACCTCAGAGATGCGGAAGTGTGAGAGTAAAGCCATGTCTGCCTTCTGCAGTGCAGGGGATTGAGATTCTGTCCAGCTCTTCACATATTTGATTGTTTGATTTATTTCTTGGTAGCCCTTCATTTCAGATGGTATTCTACTTCTTTATCTTTTCTGTGCACATTTTAACTTGTTTACTGATTTACTAAGCAACTTTATATTAGCTCCCACCCAAAGGACTGCCGAAACTGCTCTAAGTATTTACTTTCAATCAGACAGCTTTTCTCTTCCATTTATTTTCCTGACATTATCGGTACCTTCATATGAAAGAAGAAGCTCCAGCAGTGCACCTCTATCACAGTGGCTACACGTTTTAATCAGAACAAAGAGGAAACAAATCTGAAAAAATTAATATAAATAGGATACTTGAACTTTATAACATGACTCTCTCACAGCTTCATGTCAAAGACATGATAGCTACTGCAACAGGAAAAGTTCCTGCTCAGTGAATAATTGGAGAATACAACTGTCTCCACTCAGATCAAAGTCCCTGTTAAAATGGCCAGATTTATCTTTCTGATAGGATCTGCTCTTCAGCTTCTACACTGAGGGGTCCTCTGTCCCTCTCAGCCCCAATGTGATCTGCCTCTCACAGTGATGGGAGAAGTCTGCATGGGAAAATGGCCTTTCAGTAAAAAAAAAGAAGTATCCCAATAGTTACATATGAATATCATTTCAGATCATAGAATCATAGAATCATAGAATCATTAAGGTTGGAAAAGACCTCTAAGATCATCAAGTCCAACCATCAACTAACACCATCATGACTCCTAAACTAGGCCCTGGAGTGCCACGTCTACACCTTTTTTGAACGCCTCCAGGGTTGACGACTCCACCACCTCTCTGGGCAGCCTGTTCCAATGCCTAACCACTCTTTCGGTAAAGAAATTCTTCCTGATGTCCAGATCCTACAGAGCTAAGCCTTGCAGAGTAACCTTCTCATTTGTTACAGTCACCAGAAATTTCAAAAACATATATGCTAATTTTCATTTTTAACCCAGCTAAAATAAATCTCTCTTTTAGTGGGTCTTGTCAATGAGAAGACCACATGTATGTAGGCTATAAGATGCTTAAGTTTATATAGTCCTTTCAGGGGTGGGATGAAATGCTGAGAGTTCCCCTTCAGTGTATTCTACGGGACTTTGCAATTTATAGCAGCTTCTTCCCTGGAGAGGACTTTGCAGCAGACCCAGATTGTCACTGCCCTCACTGAAGGCCAGTATGAAAATTCCTTTGATTTCATGAGTGAATTTCCAAGCTCTTTTCTGGTGAAATCACCAAAGAGCCAAAGGCAAACACTAAACACCAAGTAAGTACCAAAGAACAGCACTAACTTTAAACCAGGTTTCCATTACCCCCAGACAGTATTGGGAGTACAGTGAGCTTAACAACATATTAGGTGGTACACACAGATAGATTATTAAATAGTTATATTGGTTCTTCTGAAGCAAAACCCTTTGATTGCAGCAGAGCCAGAACAGTACCTACGCTGCCCAACTCCAGGCTTTACTTGGCTGTTCCTGCTACTCCTAATTCAAACTATGAAGAAGCTGACACAAACCTCAGAAGCAGTAAAACCCTGGCTCCTTCTCCCATTTAAAAAAAAGGGCAAAACCCCTGCAAAACTAACCAATTCCCATGTTCCTGAATTTCTTTAGCTGACTTGTTGGTGACATTTTTCATCCTGACAGCACATTCAGGAAACGTGACAAATTTAGGCAACAGTCTCACACTGAAAAATGTTCCTGTAAACTTTTCCCAGTTAAGCTGCAATGAATTTGCTTAGCAAAAAATAAAAGGTTTTTCCTGAGCTTAGCTTCCAGTTACTTTGATACATGATGTTTCAAGTAGTTTTAAAAAATGGACCCAGCACGAGTTTTGTATTAGTTTTTAAAGCTCAGATCATCGTTCAAGACACTGTGCCATTTCTCACTGCTAGATCTGAAAGGGGTGTGAGCTTTTACAGTCCCAAGGCATCGTGAGTACCCACTTCCACAGAGCCTAATTTTCTAAAGCATCCTTCCAATTTGTGGCAGCAACTCAGTGTGTGACATCACCTGGCTCTGCAATTGCGGAATTGCTGCATAATGCAATTCTGTAATTGTCAGATGTTGGAGCTCTGGCTGAGCAAGCTGGGGGACCTATCTGTTGCTTTTCAGACCATTCAGTGATGAGACAGTCAGTCCTGGGGAGGTCTCATATGTCTGAAATGAAGCCATAAACCCTGTCACAAAACAGAAATAAAAGTTTTGGCAAGCTGTGAATGACTGGAGTGAATGATGCCCTGCGAGGGTCACAGACAAGACAGCTGGGCTCGGCAGAGCAGCTGGATAGGATACCTGTGGTATTTTATGGCTTATTATTCTAAACAGAAAATACAGGCTGGTGTGTTCGTGTTGAACGCAGAGGAAGAGGGTGAGGAATTGCACATTGCGATAGGCATTCAGGAGGCTCTTAGCCAGTTGCACTCACAGCCTTAGCAGCCAAGAGCCTTTTAAGCCTCTTCTGCTTGTATAACCCCTCTCTACCTCATGAATGGAAATTCAACACCAAAACTGTCAAGGTCACCTTTTGGTGAATGTTTAGCTTCACAACTATACTTTCTACACAGCTTTCCCTTGTCCACAGGGCTTCAACAAGGACTGCAGTGTAAATATTCTTTCTGAGGTATCTTCTCACTCTGGTGTATGACCACATTACCATGAATTATGGCAAACTTTCTTTGTATTCACTTCATTACTAGAGACATCTGAGATCAACAGCAAAACTACAACTTTCAGATCTTTTCAAAACATATCCTAAACCGCCCTGGATATTCCTGATTGATATAAGCTGCTCTTATGCTCTGCATACAAGGGCCTCACTGTAAACTTCAAGAGCTCGCAGCACTGAATTGAAATGAAAGATGGTTCTGGCTAGACCAGAAATACACAAACCCAGCTTTTTCCTGTGGTGGTATTTGTTCTCACAACAAAAACCAGCAAGGAAGAAATTAAAAAACAACTACCATAGCAAATGGGTACAAAAATTGTTTTGAATGCTAAGTACAACGAGAAACAGAAACCAAACTGCTGTAGGATAACATACGCATTTTGTCATCTGACATTGAATTACCAAAGCACACCCCCATCCTGGAACAGGACAAAAAGCACACAAAGGAGAATTTTACACTAACATTGTTCTCCTAGGAAATAAATGTTGCAGAAATATCACAAATGCCTAACTGTATCCTTGAGAAGCAAAGTGTTTCTTGAAATGGGATGCTAGCATGTACAATACTAAACTAGTCTTTGGGTTCTTAAGAACTTCGCAATGCAATGGCAGGTCTGTTGACTCCACTTTTGAAAACTTCTCCTTTTGAGTCAGATGGGGTTAGATTAACAACAGATCTATTAGTTTCATCACTAGTCATGAAGCAACCAGTATGCTGAGCTGTAAATACTGTGCCTGTGGGAACAGTTTGTTTATTCTTGCTAAGTATGAGAAATTCTAGAAGGACAACTTGTAAACAGAAATTTTAGGAGCTTTAAAATTAGAAGGTTGGAACCATTGTTTGAAAATTAAACATCTACAGTTCATTTGTGGGAAATTAGGACTTGTGTTTCTAAGAGCTTCAGGCACATTGGACAATTGGTGGCCTTAGATTTTCAGTGAAATGCAGAATTAGCTCAGCTCTTCCATCCACAAGTCTTCTTAAATTTGCATCCACAATTGCTAACCCTTTGAGCACATACTGCAAAATGCAAATGGGCTAGGAAATATTCATCTGTGATCAGCACCTAATGATTTGAGTGACCTGAATTTGGAGAATATTCATGGAAACATAATAATTAGACATTGAAAAGACCTGAGGCTGTCTTCCATTACCTAGTTAGTGCAGCACTGAGCCTAGACTGATTACTTTTGACCAATCTCATCTTACAAAGATCTGTGTGAAGAATCTTCCATTCCTTCTCTTGAGAGGCTTTCCCAATAAAGCAGACCTTGCTTTTAAAATATTTGTCTTGATAACCTGTATCTACTTTTTGAATAGTCTACTTCATTTTAATACTAGGCACACATTGCCTTGCTTTACAGAAAGATATATTCAGCTTTATCAACTATTTATGGACAATCCACTGGCACTTAAGCTTTTGTTTTGTCGTAATGTGCTCTATGTGCTCTTCTTTTCAGCACTTCAGAACCACAAGAGCATTCCTCCAGTATCTCCTGTACAACTCTGGTCCTCCAGAAAATGTATAAGAAATGATAAATTTTAATAGAAATAGCCTATGAAATCCCCACTAGACTGCACAGATGGCCAGAAATCATGATTGGAAGCATTCATACATATTTCAGAGTGATACACTGGAAAAACAGATACATTGCAAGATGAAAAACCAGCAAAGAAAACTCAAACTCAAGGTGCACTTTGGCTGAAACCCCGTTGGTGTTTCCCCTAAACATCCGTGATGCAATCTCATTGAAAATGTAACACTTGAATTAAACAGATGCAAATGAAGCACTGTTAAACAGGACTTTAAGAACTAAGACTGCTACAGCTTATATATTTTATACAGATTATATATTTTATCTTTAGCCAGATTATTAAATATACAAACAGCAAGACAATTCTGCTAGATATGTACTACCCAACAGAACATATGTAAATACACAGTTAATCCAGACTGTAGGGCTGGACCTTAATACTCAGGCAACACTGTAGTTGACATTATGCATAAACAATAAAAACTAGGACACTTGCTATAGCTCAGCCAACATGTACATTTTGTTTTAAAGGATGCAGTAGCCNCAGAAAATGCATGGAGAAGTAGGAAAAAATCTAAATATAGCTATTCCATCATAAAGATTTTATTGGTGCCAGTTAAGAATGATTTGCTCACTCGTATATTCAGCACATTTGTGCCAATTTTGCAATTTTTGTGCTTTACATTCCCCGCCCCGCTCCCCCCGGCAAGTACATGAGACGTTCCCCTCCCTTTGGAGTACACCCAAGGAAAATGTATTCCAACCACAGGCTTGGATGAGCCATGGCTGTAAGCCAGGGCTTCTGCATTGCATTCCCGTTTTTTTTTTCCAAATCTCTCTGCATATGCCCTGCAAAGTCATTGTCTCCAGAAGGAAGAAAGAGCTAATAAAGCTTTTTCGTTATGTTCAATACCGTTCAGCACTCTCTGCTGAATATCCTGTTTCATTAGCCTGAAATCCTATCTTCCAGTGCTTAAGCATGCTGAGACATAAAGTTTGGAGACATGTTACTGGAGAAGACCATTCTGTAAAGAGCACGGTGCAGGTAACTTGTAAGTTTGCACAGAATCTCAGAAGCTCTCTGTGAAGACAGGACAGATTTGCAAGATCAGGGCCTTATGTTCTGAAGTGGCAATCTGGACTGGTTCTTTGCCAGTCTAACTGGTTGGACTTCACTAGAATTGCTCTTGATGTCTCAGTGGCAGGGAAAGGGAAAAGAGGCCTTTGAACATGCAAGTGACATTTTCCATGGCTTCTTTAGCTGCAAGGACTTCTGATGACACTACTGTGCAGAGAAGGGAAGTCTCTGCTAGGTTGAAAATAACCTATTTTATTAAAAAATTTCAGCTCTGATGTTTAGTAAAAGCCAAGTGGCCTCCATTATCTGCACAAAAATAGCCCACTAGGTACCCAGGGTTGTCTTTTCTAGTACCTCTGTATATTCTTTAGCCCTGGGTATGTTCCTCCTGCATTAGCTGAACAGGATTCTCAGAATCACTCCTCGATCTGCGGTACACTCCACATTTAACCCTGTTGTGCACTCACTCACTGAACCATTTTTAAACTCAGTCTCCTGCTGAGAGCTAAATGCACTGTTTGTATTCTAATCTTTGTACCTACTGCAGCTAAAGTATAATGGTTCCACAGCTAGAAGGCAATAGCTAAAGCAGGGGAAATATAATTAAGAAAAATAAAAAATGGTTGATAGAAAATACAGCACATTGCTCTAAACATATTAATGTAGTGCTGAGTGACTTGAACAACTAATTTATTAAAATTACCTGGAAGCATCTTATGATTACCCCAATGTAAGCACTCTTTAATTTGCCTCTGCTTCTATTCTTGGCAAGACAGTCCACGTTTTGCATGCTCAATATACAAGATGCACGAAAACCAATTAATGCTGTTGACCTATACAAATAGGATAACACCAGCAGACTTGATCACTGCCAGACAAGTACAGGTAACTGGTAAATGAAGGACTTGGTCCTAATTTGTGAAGCCAGTCAGAATTAAAACATGCTGAACTCTCTTTGGCTTCCATGGGAGGTGTGAGTGTTTAGTATCCTGCGCCACACTGAGATGCTACAACCTATCAAAGTTTTGACACTTGACAAGTTCATGGCCTGTAGCAACTAGAAAATCAACTCATAGGAGGGAGAGGTGGCTATAATGAGAGGAATACCACATATTTCCATGCGAGGCTCCTGCCCTGTTTGCCCTCGCAAATCAGTCCCTCCCAAAGCTCCCCTTGTGTGCTGATGAGCTCCTGACTCCTACAGCAGAGCTAACGTCATGCCACAGGCTCTTTCAGGTTGTTGCCTTCGAGCACTCTTAGTCACAGGTTACTCTCCTTCATAGGATTAAAACATTTCAGAGGCTTGATCAGAAAACACAGAGAAGGCCTTGATTTCTCACTTCATTGGTAAATATGTTGTGTATTATTGAACTGACTCTCAGGGTTGGGAGAGTTTTCCACTGTCATTTAACTACATCTAGCTCATCACCTAGCTTCCACATGCTCACTCGGAGATATCAGCAGGATGAGAACCCTGAAAAAGTCTGAACTGGTTTATCCAGAACAACATAGAGAAGAGGTTCTCTTATGAAAGATCAAGTCTAATAGTTGAAGACATCAGACACAAGTTTGAAACCTCTTTAGAGAACTTATATTTTTGGGACCTTAAAGAATGTTTTGTTCAATGTCCCTGAGCAGAAAATGGTGATAAAAGTGGAAACTGATAAGCAAGACATGTCCAAGGGACAGCAGATGAGCTCCAGAGTGACTGGCGCAGTGCCGTTCCACTGCACTCAAATCCGGAGAACATCTCTCCCTGTGTTGACTGTTGGGAAAGTGAACGTGATACTTAAGTTTCCCAGGAGAGAGACCTACTGGGAAGTATAAGGAAAAGCCCCAGAGATTCACTACCTCCTGGCAGAAACTCTCAATCCAGGGTAGCCGTTTGCTACTCTGCCTGGCTGCCATGGCCATGTTTCAATGGCTAAGAAGAAAAGATGGTTTTAACCTCCTCGGGTTTCTGGTAGATGACCAAGCAGTACCTCCTCCCTGGAACTACACTGTCACTTGAGTCTGATAATCAAAGCTTCACACAAAGGCCGTGTACTGTTTTGTAACCCCACAACGTCAGACAGACTGCAAACCACCTCTGGCCCATTTGGTCACTTCTCCCTTTTTCACTAACAGGTCACAGTTAAAAGCTCCCTCCTGATTTCCCAGCTGCTCCAGGGCATGCTCCTCCCCAGTCAGCCACCAGTGACGCTATGCTCTTGAAGGCTTCGGCCAGCCTGCATTACACCTGACAAAAAGATGGGCACAGCTTCCTGGTGATAAATGCCTTGGTCCATAATTATTGAGAAAAAATATTTCATGGGCGGGGAAAATGGTGTGCTGACCTCTCCTTTTAATAGCTGCACCTCTGGTAAAAGGCTCCAGTTCACAGAAAGCACGAGCCAAATTCAGCTATGGTGCTCCTTCAGCTAAGTGAAGGGGATTGCATCAAGAAAGGATTTTGGCCCCTTGTGTGCAATCGGAATGTGACAGCAGCGCTGCTGAAACAACCCACTGCACTGCATAACAACTGCTGTAGGTCAGTGAAAGTCGCATTTTTTTGTTTGTATAGGTGGTAGAGCACAGCCATAAAGCCTCATGTTAGTGCCTCTTTCTGATTTTTGCTGAAGTCCATTTTCTAAATGAATACTCAGCATATGATTCTCTCAGCCCCGTGTCTCTTCTGACAATTAGTCTGCTGCCATTTCAGGCTACATGGACCTTCCTTGAGTTCATAATGGGGAAGATATTAATTACGTTCAGGGAAAATTGAGTTTCATGACTCCCAGAGGAACACACTACAGTCTTCATGAAACAACTTCTTTCCACCTTTTTATGTCAAGTACCACAGACTCCGCATAAATGGTGCAAGACATTTTTATGAGTTATATCATGAGCGGAAAAGAACAGCAATTGTATCAAACTGCCTGGGTGTGTTAACCTTATTTCTGAGGAGCTAAAATTATTTTTTGGAGGCAAAGTTAGAGAAGATACTGCACAAAGAAGAGTCTGTCACTTGGTCTTCCTTATCCTCTTTTGCCTATATTACCCTTTGGCAGCAGTCATACCCCTGCCTACTTGAATGTTGAAGAGGGTTCTAGCTGGTGAATAGAATTTGCAAACCTGAAAGCTATGCACTTAGGTTCTTATCCTGAGGGACATTTTAAACAGGCAACTGCAGAGAAAACCAAACCCAGTGTATGTTAACTATACTGCAAACTAAATTCATGAGGCAACTGGCACTGGAGCACGAGTCAGTTCCAATAGGTAATCATTTCTTATTGCTCTTATCATGACAGCATCCTTCAGAAAGGCGATTTCTCTCCCAGAAATAAGTGAATTATCAGAAATTGCTGTTTGATTTTCCTTGATTTGTGCTGCATACTGATAATCATTAAAATACATCTTTCTTGATCATTCACTTTTTTATTGCTTGAAGCTCCTCTGTATGAGGATTTTACTTTCCCAAGCAGTGTGATCTGGAAGCAACAGCACAGAGTTGGGAGAAAAAAAAAACAAACCCTAAGTTTGAATCCTTACCCTGCCACTGCAAAAATGAAAAAGGGAAAAAACCTCCCTCACTCTCTTACTTCTGAAGAATAGAAATTAATTACCTTGCACATATACACACATGATTTCAAATAGGCTCAAGTACCATACATATAAGAATTAATTGCACATGCCTGTTCTCGCTGAAGTAAAGACACATTAAGGATGTAAAGACATTTCCAGACCCACGGGAACAATGTTCTTATGCCAGCAGTACTCTACTGGAATACAAAAGGACCTGTGGTTTTTGCTTTTTTAAAATGCGTTTAGCATGACTGAGGAGCCTGTCACTCCCAGGCTGAGGGCACAGGGAATGTGGAGAGCACCTCGCCCAAGTATGCCCTAGCCTGATGCACACACAGAAGACACATTTGCAGACAACCCCATCAGCAGCACCACTTGTATCAGCACAGGAGGAAGGTGTGAACAACAGAGCTCTGACACTGGTGAGCAGGCAGGGAAGGGGGCAGCAAAGGCAGGAATGGACGTGGAAGTTGCTGGTGCCAGGAGCAGAACTGGGTTTGAGCGTCCTTTCCTGCCCTCCTTCCTCCCTCCTGCTTTTTAGTCATTTCTCTCCAACTTTCTCCAAAGCAGTGTTTGAGAAAAGGAGAACAGAGAACACAAATATGCTAAAAATGAAGCCTTGAGTACTGCTTCTCACACTGCTCCTGTTTTACAATGAAAAAACAGGTGGCAAGGTCCCACAGGATGCTCATCGGTTAATCCCAAGGTGCCTCTCCACCTGCTCAAAGCTTTGGTAGCCCATGGGAGTTCAGCTCCACATAGAAACAGGAAGAAGACCCAGTGCATTACAGCGCTCTCCCCAAAAGCAGCTGACCCCGCTAGGAACAGCTCCCCGTCTCAGCTATCTGAGTGGGCTGAGCCATCATTCACAACCTCCCAGCAACTTTGGCGAGGTGTAAGCCAAGGTGAGGAGAGACAAACTCACCCAGCCACAGATGGGGAAAGCATATTGCAAGGGAGAGCAGGGAAAGAAGCTTCTTCCACTGCTCTTCACACAGATGTACAGCCACCAACAGCCCAGCAAGAACCACAGGCTGAGGTGCTGGTCCTTGTCTCAGCAGCAGCAAGGTAGGCTGGGCGTCCTGCAGTTAAACACAAGGGCTTGAGATGGAGATTTCCATTTCTCTCACTTAAGAGGTAGAGGACAAACCCTATAATTTCTCTGTCTCACTCTTCCTGCAGAGACCAATTGCAAGTCATATGTGTAGGGACCTTACACTAGTTCAACGTGCCTTGTATGCTAGTTAGAAAGGCAAGACATCAATATAAAATATAAAGTTCCAGTTCTGCAAGAATCAAGGGCTTAAAATACCTTTAAAAATCTAGCCTCAAATTTAAAACAAGAACATCTTAACAGCTTATTGAAAATGCTGGATTCCAGCTTCAGTAAAATCTTATTCTTGATTAAATGCTGTTTAATTGAAAGTGGCGTGTGATTTCTCATCAGCATAAGTAATCTGCTATAATACCTGTACAGGCTATGAAACCACTGTCAAATTGAAATACTGCTTTCCCCTTTCTGCCCATTTGATCATACATTCCATTTTGGATTTCTCTGCTTTCTACACAAAGGCTTCTGAGCTCAAGATCACAGAGACGGTCTGGCAATAAAAACATTCAAGCAGCAATACAGACAGCTGGGAATTTATTGCATCAGGATTTGTTTTTAAAATATAGGTTTCTCCCGATAAACTAATATTGTCATCTGTTCTGGTGGCAGAGCATACTGCAAACAGCAATATTCCCCCAGAGAAAAAATGTCAGATTGTGATTTATGAACAGGGAGCCACTAAAGAGTATGATTTCACCCTAAATTAGTAATTTATCAAGTAAAGAACCACAAGCAAATAGCTGAATATTGGTGCCTTAAAGGGTCAATAGACTTCTCACTAACTTTTGCTTCAAGCACAAATAACCAGAGACTCCTCCAAGGGAAAACTGTTCTAGTGGATGCCCTAGAAAATGAAAACATTTAGGTCTAAATGTTGAGGAAAGCATTCCCAACATGACCTTTGAGTGTCCATACGGGGTTCAGAGGAGCCCCATGCAAGGGAACTGCACAAAGCTGCTAAAGGTAGCAAGTCCATCAAACTGTGGTAGTATAGCTCAAGAGGAGGTAGTGGGGAGAAGGGGGAGAAAGAAGGGAAAACAAAGCCATCTAAAAGGGTGAGTGGTCATTTTCAACCTTAACTAATTGCATGAAGTAAAGCAGTTCATTTCCATGTACAATGAACTGTGAATTATTGGAGATCACTACGACACAAGTCAATGGAACAATTGCTTTGTAAAATCCTCTTACAGGCCAGGGAGATGAGTTTCTAGACAGCCATCTGGGGAAAGGAGGTTCCCTCTAACTCTGATCAACATTGGCAGAAAACATACACTATCAGCGCCCAAAGGCATGGCCATGTATGTAAAGCTATTCAGCTAGGACTAGAAGCAAACCAAGGAAGCTCAGCCTGTTATTCCCTAGTCACTCCCACAGACATCTTTTCTCCAGGCTCCCCAACCTTCATTCCCAAGAATTTCAATGATTTGTAACTGTTGACTTAGCAACTGCAGAGCACTCAAATTCACACTACTTTCAATGTTATGGAATGAAGTATAAGTTCTTTTTTCCAAATACCGTACTGCAGATGCAGATGCCTGGATATGGGCCCATAATTTCCTCAAAATTAGGCAATTAAAATTTTATTTGAGACAGTTTAAGTGCATCTGTAAAATTGCTACTAGTAGTGTCAATAGAACAATTTATGGTTGTGTGCTTCTAGATCTGGACTGTTAGAAGATTTCATGGGACATCAGTCCACGACTGCCATGAAAAATGGGTGTTTATTTTACTGGTTAGATGTCAGCAATTTGTTCCTCTATATGGCACAGCTGGATTTAATAATGAATGAAGAACTTCACTTCTTAACTACTGCAAAAAATTTCTTGTCCCTTCAAGAACCGATTCAGATTTCTATTGATGTAATTGCACTGTATCCTGTCAATTTGTATAGGTCTGTATCTCTTTCTGAGATTGCTTAAAAAACAATAACCAAGCCAATAACCAGAACAAAGAGGAGAAGGTGCTCCAAGCTTTCAAATTCTCATTGCGTAGCAGAAGGATACTGGATATACTACTTTTCTAATAAAGTTTTTTTCTCAGCCTTTGTAGTGATGCTAAAACTTCCTTGGGTGATGGTATGGTCTCTGCTCTTTCAAACTGCAGAGAATGAATGCAGTGGTAACCAAGTATGTGGAGAAGTGATGAGCAGCAAGACAAGAAAACTGGCGAATTACTGGAAATTTAGTGAGAGACACCCAAAGCCAACCATCTAGATCAGTGTGAATGGTAAATGCTCAATTCTGATCCAGAAGAGTATTGGAGAGGAAGCCCCTTCCCATTTCCATTCTAGCTTGAACATTCACAACATCTGCAAATGTTGTATTTTGGCTTTGTGAGAAATAAGCCAGCTGGCTTATTCAATAACAGAGTCAGTTCATAGGTCAAGTCTCAATGGTTTTGGCTTTAATGATCACAGTAAATACGCTTTGAAAAAAAAATGAAGAATTATTACTTAATCTACTTGGGGAGCTTAGGTATTTCTTCTTTAGATATCTTGGTGGTTAAAGAAAGGCAGCTAAGAGGCTAGGGTTGCAGCTGCACTTTATGTTTGATCATCAGCTCTCAACCCTTCCTCATACCAGAAGCATTTACCAGGCTGGAGGAGCAAGTCTTCTGCATGCCGGTGGCATCCTCTTCTCTGTTTAAATTTTGGCACAAGAACCGAGTCTGAAGCAACCTAAATTCACATTCAGGGGAGACAGACTGGGACAACCAACATTAGCAGGAGAGGCCAAGATTCAGCTCTGACACAAAGAACCTGATTACAAGTTGAGCCTGGATAGCAGACAGACAGCCTAAAGTACAATCTACAAAAGATTGCTTTAGCGTTCTTGCACCAATTGCCCGAAACAACTGCACTTGTGCAGCACAAGAGCTGCTATGATACATTAAACAGAAGCCCAGAAAATCCAGCGAGTTAATGATCACTGTCCATACAGAAGTACAAAAGGAGAGAAGCAGTTATTTCATTTTGCTGTCCTTAGAAGAGAAAGCAGAGAGGCCACAGCCTGAATATTTACAAGGGCTAAAGTCTTTTAAACAGCCAGAGGATTTTGCAGCAGTTGGGAGGGCTGTGGCAAACGGCCTGGTCCCCTTAGGCAATTTGAAAAAGCAGAGGGGTCAGTGCCAAGGTCAAAAAATGGATTAATGTGAGATGGTCTATCTCAACCACAAACTTTGGCAGCTCACAACTCAGTGGTGACATATTTCAATCAAAGCATGTCTGCAGCTAAGCTTAATAACCAGCCAGCCTATCAAGTGGTGGACGCTAAGCAATTCCAAATCACCCCAAGAATTTTAAAATAGCAATGACTTACTGCAGGACTGCAGAGGATGACCCGTCTGTCAGATGCAGTTGTTGTATCTGTGGCTGACACAGACGTCAAGATTCCTGCTCCCCTCCATGAATGCTGCTGTGATGCTGTAAAATAGAGGGCCATCTAGGATCACTGCCCTATACAAGCCATCCAGAATCTGTCCTATGCAATCTTTCCTGAATTTTTCCAGCAATGACATTTCATCACTTTTGAATGAAATAAGTTCTTTTGCAGTGAAATTGCATCTTTTTCTGTCAGCCAGAGGTCAGACAGTCTGCTTAACAGTAAAATAAAAATGCCCCCTTCTTTTTATTCTATTTTGTTTCTTTCATAAACAGAACAAACATTGCAACTGTTTTAATTTGTCTACCTAAATTTATTTGCTTGCTTATGAAGACATAGTTTATTGGGGGATGGTTGCAGTCCCCTAAATTCCTATGGAAAACACTTAAGTCAACAAAGTTTTAAACCACTTCATACCACGCTGCTCTGTACCACCAAACTGTTATTTTTGACACACAATGTGCAACCTCACAAGGCACAGAAAGAAAATGTTATTTCCTGAAGAGTGGCAAAGCGCGGACGCATACCCCTTGGACTCACCTGGAGTCAAACAATTTAACACAGATTGAAGCTGCCAAGAGTATGGGAAGCTAAACAAACAGGAAGTTTCACATTTAAAATGGGTTTATCTGACAAAAGTCATGGGAATTGATTTACTCTGCCAAGAGAAACAGCTCCAGCTTCTCTACCCCTTTAATAATGTCCTTGGAGAGCCCTGATGGACACTGGAAGTTGGCACTGTAATGAACAGCCCATAGCTAACTAGCAAAGGCCATATCAGCACACTGTAAGCATAATTTGCAGCAACTTCCACATATATGTTCTTGTCCCATCCCATTCAGCCTCCTGGGATAATAGATCATCATAAAACCACAATGTCCAAAAATCTTTGCTGAGGACTTCTTCAAGATTGACCTAAGTAGCAAGGAGTATCTATACTGACAGTATCAAGAGACATGTCAGCTTGTTTTTTGAAGCACATGCTAGTTAAGGTTTGTAAGATTAACAGAAATCTGTGCTCACATCAGAACTGCTCTGTTAATAGTTTTCGCTTAGTCACCAAAGCAATCAGAAAAAGGGCATTTGCTGGTAGAAAATAAAGCAAACATGGATAGGCCTTACTGGATACAAAATACACATTCTACTCCAAATCCAGTGACAGAACCCAAGTTGAAGGAAGAGTCAAGGACAAAACTGGGGTACAAGAGGAGAAAAATCAATTCCCAAGAGAAGGCAGACTGAGGTAACTGTCTTGATATAAAAAAGCATTCACTTTTAAAAAGTATAAAATACAGGTTTAAAAAAAAAAGTTTTAAAAAGACAAAATAAAATCCTAGGCAACAGCTTCCCATGAACAATGACCTACAGAACGAATCAGCACAGAAATCTGCATTCAGCAGCTTGTTGCCAAAGTCCTACTCCTTAGTCACTAGAGCACACAGTCCTCCCAGAGCCATTTGCCGTACTGAATGCTTCAGACTTGCTGTGAAAAGGGACCTAGTAAAAGGGCACACTTTTCACCAGAGAGCTCTCTTGTAAAGCCCCTGGGTACACAAAACAACTTGAATGCCTGGGGAATTTCATGCTGCTGTTGCTGGCTGAGACAAAGCATTGTGGAAAGCCTAACCTGTATGTCAATCAGTTACAAAACTAATATTTACACTGTCTACACTATAATTTTACAGAAATAGGGAGATCTTATTTAAGCCAAACAGGCAACCCTGTTCTTACACCACCCTTTTCTTATAATAGAGAATATCTGTGCCTGTATCCACTTTCTTGTATTACAGGAATTTTTTGCTTAATATTTTTTACACCAATTAATTGACAAAGGTAACTCATAGGTACGCAACTATAAAAGAGACACAAAAATCAAATAAGGACACAGCAAAGACTAGACAAGGGAAAAAACCCCAAACCCAAAGAACACCTAAATGGCACAGATAGATACAATTATAACATCAGCAACAATCTAAGGCTACCGAGGTTGTGTTCCTTCTCCTGCACAGATGTACACATCTGGCATCTGGGATTTTACCGGCATTTGCCTACCAGTTTATATTTCCTGGAAGGCAGTTTGACACGCCAAACCCAACAGCAGTCTTGAACAACTTTCTGACACTTTCACAAGTACAGCATTAGGGCACTAGGGCACTAGGGACAAATCTACATAGCCACTGTAGAATGATCTTTAGACAGTTTTCCTGGAGCTACACAGGAGCTGTCCCCTTTCCCTGAGGGGTTGCTCAGTGCACCGCAAGGCAAGGAGCTGCAGGGCTCCTCCAGGCTGGCAGCACACTCAGTGCTAGAAGTGCATCTTCATTAACCCAGAGCAGCATCAAGCGCAGCCCACACAAGAAACAGAAGTATCCTCTGGGTGGCTGGAAAACTGCAAGTGAGCATAGTCCTGCCAATGAACCTGTGGGTCAGCTTCACTGAATTCAGTGGACTGAATTGCTAAAAAAGGCTGTATTTGACCTGGGGGACAAAACAGTGTGCTTGACCCAACCGGATACAATTTTGAAAGAAAATGAAGTACAAATCTAAATACTGTTTGAAAAACTAGTTTAGGGCTGGGCTCAAGGTATAAGGGCAACAGAAGAACTTGATGGCTGCTGGAATGCCAGAGGCCTTCAAGAGTTAATATGCAACCTGGCATCACAGGGGTCCCACGGATAAATGTGGCCAACCTGACCGTAGATAAATCTGGGATTAGGATGTGTGTAGGGGGTCAGAAGCAGAGGACCATGGAGTTTGATTTTTGCATAATCCATAAAGAGTTCATTAATTAAGTGAGGGCAGGCATCAGTGGAATCTAAGTGCAGGCATTTGAAGCAAATGGGGGTCACTACTTTTTTTTTAATCTAGTACTATTTAATCTAGAATCAGTGAGGTTTAGGAAGAGGCAGCAAGGCAAATCTTCAGTTCTTGCATATTCCTCAAATGTTTTCAAATTCAGGATAAGTATAGATTTTTATGGCCTACATTTACTTTTCANCATAATCTTTGTCTCCCCTAGTTATGATGGGCTTTGAGGTTAGAATAAAGACTTGAACAAAAAAAGTCCTGTGCAGCTTAATTTCCTGCATAATTTTTGAATACTCGGACGTTATGGGCTGTGAAAACATATGTCTATAATTGAGGCCAGGATTAGTGTTTTGACTCAGGAAAAGAATTACTGAAGTCCACAATTTCTTGCAGTTACTATAAGCACACACAGAAAGCACAGCAAAATGAGTAACACCCCTCCCACCCCAAAACACAGGATGACAAAGACGATGACTGCCTGAAGTGTTTTCAGAAAATCCTGTCTGAACAGTGGAAGCTGCAAGTCCTGAAGGCTAACAGCGTGTGTAGAAGAGCCCAGGTACTGAGTCTGCCCTATCTCCAGCACACCAGTGCTCGTCTAGAGGTTATCAGAGGAAAAGCCTCTGCAGGTTTTCTATGGTCTTTCTGCTGCTCAGAGAAAGATGCAGTTTCTCAAATACCCCCTTAGCACAAATGCCAACAGTACAGAATGGGACATGAATACAGAATCAGCAACACCACAGCAGATTTGGCTGTACTGTTGTTTAACTCCATGTTCTTCACAGATCAAGCCAGGCACATTTAGATGCTACCAAATAAACAGGTACAAAACTAAAACTAACCAGGAAAATTTCACTAAGCGAAGGAATCTGATGCTTCATCTACCTTTTCAGGTGGGATTCACAAACACAAATGATGCTTCAGTGACTCTTCCCTCTTTGCAAGGAAGTGGAGAGCCTAGAGATTAACTTTCATCTTCCCACCACACAGCAGGTAGGAAACAGAAGGAAAATATTAAGCTCCTTTCTCTCTATAATGATCCTCTGATCTAAAGAAGTTTTTTACTCCTTACAGCTAAAGAATATGTGAAATAAAATGAGTGGAATTAGAACAAAATCAGCTCCACTTCAGTATGCAAATAGCCTTATAAGTTAAGAACTCAGAAACAGTACCATGAATACAAATATATTTCATTTGAACTAAAAGAGACTTTTTATCAATACAGAAGAGAGAAACAAATCCCCAAATTGGGTGAATGGAGGCTCTCAAAATGCAAGGTCATGAAAGTGCACTTTGGACTTATCTTTATTCTTAATGGAGGGCCCATTCCTGCAGTTTTTAGGGAAATCTCCCAGGGGAACCACTCCAAAGGAGCTCTAGTACAAAGAGAACTTTACGCACCTCCAAGGTGCGGTGTGCTTTTCAGATAAGTGTTTTTATTGCCTTTTTTAAGCTACAGAAAATGCTCTTTCCAGAGGCAGAAAAAAAGAGAAATGGTTTACATTATTCAAAGCAAGAAAAAAAAATCATCCTGCCCAATATAAGATCTCTAAATATACCTGCCTTGCCAGCATAGCCCGTCTCAGAGAATGGATCAAATTTCTAGCATCAATAACTTTGCAGAGGTGATGTATTATCTCCTCCCTCAACTGTTTACCGACAGGAAAATAATCTGTGGGGAAACAGCATGAAAATACCAGGAACTCAAGTGCTGAATACTCCAAATAACGGTCCCCACCAATTTTGTCAGTAGAGGGTGCTTAAGTGAACAATCCCTCTTCCTGTCCCAGCTCTTAGCAGGGCTGGCAGCCTTAGACATCCTCTTGCCTCTGACTCTACATTGCCTATTGCGTTCCTACATTTCATCTAGAAATTTGTTAAGAAAAGTCAGATATGCTTACGATGATGCTCTGTTCCTAAGTCCAGCAGATATCTATATTCTGCAGTTAGAATGAGAGCTTGTGAAACTTGTGGTGGTTAAACAGCCAGAGGGAAATGACGCATTGTGTTGAAATGCCATGCTACTATTTAATATTATATAATTTTCTGTTATAAAATGATTGTGAGGATTTCACTTGTAGTGCACACCTCTGCTAAAAACAAGGGTGCCTATTTCACTCACAGTTCTCCAAGGTAATACTTCCTATTTAAACAGCTTCTTAAAGTTGTGTTAAATCACCTTTCCATGAGGAATTTTGGCATTTGTTTTCTTGCCAGATCCGAGTAACAAGTTGTAATGTCACAATTTAGAGCAAAATGAGATTTCAAAAGTATTTTCTTTCAGGAGGATCAATCTGCTTTGTTTCCAGAAGGATTTTTCAACCTTCATTGCGTAATAGCTGAAACAAAATGCTACGTTCTAATTTTGACACAAAAGGTGCCAATGATTTCCCATAGCATTCTGATAAGACTTGATGCATTTTTGTGAAATGTTCCCATTTTGCCAAATCAGTATTATCAGATAGAAAAATGCATCAGCCAGCACCACTCAGTCACCTCTGAATTCAATTTCACTTGTTCCATTGCTGCACATGCTATTTTTTTCTCACTTTTTATTGACTGAACTTTGTCCATCAGATTTCAAAAGTGTTTTCCCAATAGTATCTTTAGAAAATACAAGAAAAAAGGTTCTCGGCTGGTGGAGGCTGGCAAAGCTCCAGCAAAGTCAATGGGCCTCAGCTGAGGCACTAGCCCTTTGTGAGTGTTCACAGAGGCTTTTTATATACTGCAGAGATGCTGGATTATGCAGAGAAGTCAGGAAACCTCACTGTGTCTCCAGTTTGCAAAAATTATAGATGTTTTAGCAGTCACCAGTCATTTAAGGCTAATGGTACAGTGACAGTTTTGGGTAAAGGGAAAGACTCAGTAGGCTTCAGATAATACTGATTACTTTACTTGACCATACATTTTCTTCACTGCATTGAATGTAGTGCTCAATGGGTTTTCGGAGAGTCAGAGAGAGAATGCATCCTCAGACAGACAAGTATGTATCTGGAAACTACTGAAAGCATCACCTACTGCTTCTTGCTTTCATTTTCTCTCTGGTTCTGAGCAGTCTGAAGAAAGAAATACATACCACAAAGCTGAAGGAAAAACATTTGGTGGCAAAATTTCCAGGAGAGGACAGCCTTCCTGCAAGGAAATTTCGATCTGAGAGAGGCCTTCAAGCCACTAGATCATCCGATCCATGGGCCGCTCTGAATGTTTGATGAACAGAGGAGGGATCCTGTGTGCAGCCTAGGGATCTAAAGACATTCTCCGTCCTACCAAATTATCTCAAACCAGCAGAAACCATTCCATGTTGGATCTTCCAGTATCTAGAGCAAAGGCTTGAACTGATAGCATTTCTGTGTATATTTGCGTTACTTTTTGCTGTGGAAATTGGCCAACAGTCACAAGGACTTTCATCATCGTGGCTTTTTACCATAAACTTTTATTGCTTATCCACATAGAGTCTGTCATGGATGGCCATTGCTTGCAGACAAAAATTTATTTGTCTTCCACAGTACCCCACACTCATCCTGTCACCTGTGGAGAAGTCAAAGTTCCTCAGAAACCCTCCTTCACCTTTCTGTCCTCTCCGAACAGATGAAAATCAGTACATCTGCGCTAGCCACACTTAAGAAGACGGTGACTCAGCAACCAGTAGAAGACAGGCAATGAAAGAGCAAGCAAAGAAAGAAAAACAACATTATAGAAAGAAACAGGGGGATCTAATGTGATAGCTTGTCCTGATCCGCCCAAACAAATAACTGGAATCAGTTAAAGAAAACTGATTCAGTGTGATCTTCATCTAAAACATCAGCATATGGCTCCACCATGACACTGCTCACTTACAGAAGAGTGGCCTCAGTTTAGGAATTTCCTAATAACAATGCTGCATTTTCATGAGACTAAGGAAGTTCCATCCCACAGAGCTGCTCGTGTCAGATTTGGCTTAGCCAAATGAAAAGTTTTTAATTCCAAGAGAACTGAAAAACATTTCAGGGCACCTTATAGAATTGTAAAGTTCAGAGATAAATAATATCCACCAGATAATAGTATGTGGTGGGTTTACCCTGGCTGGATGCCAGGTGCCCACCAAAGCTGCTCTATCACTCCCCCTCCTCAACCGGACAGGGGAGAAAAAATGTAACGCAAGGCTCATGGATCGAGATAAGGACAGGGAGAGATCACTCAGCAGTTCCTGTGACGCACAAAACAGACTCAACTTGGGGAAATTAGCTTAATTTATTAACAATCCAATCAGAGTAGGGTAATAAGAAATAAAACCAAGTCTTAAAACACCTTCCCCCCACCCCTCCCTTCTTCCCAGGCTTAACTTCACTCCCGATTATTCTCTACCTCCTCCCCACGAGTGGCACAGGGGGATGGGGAATGGGGGTTGCGGTCAGTTCATCACACATTGTTTCTGCCACTCCTTCCTCCTCAGGGGGAGGACTCCTCACACTCTTCCCCTGCTCCAGTGTGGGGTCCCTCCCACAGGAGACAGTCCTCCATGAAATTCTCCAACGTGGTCCTTCCCACAGGCTACAGTTCTTCATGAACTGCTCCAGTGTGGCTCCTTTCCACAGGGTGCAGTCCTTCAGGAACAGACTGCTCCAGCTTGGGTCCCCTGCGGGGTCACAAGTCCTGTCAGTAAACCTGCTTCAGCGTGGGCTCCTCTCTCCATGGGTCC
>WAAD01024162.1:85136-128855 GCA_013389945.1 Fregata magnificens | reverse complement strand
GGCCTTGGCCAGTGGCGGGTCCGTCTTGGAGCTGGCTGGCGTTGGCTCTATCAGACATGGGGAGGCTTCTAGGAGCTTCTCACAGAAGCCACCCCTATAGCCTCCCCGCTACCAAAACCTTGCCACGCAAACCCAATACATAGTATTAGCATCATGTTAAAGCATAACCTATTTTATAATTCACTGAAAGTGAAATTAAAGTGCTATCGGTGAGAGAAACAGAAAAATTTGGCACTGCACAAGAAATACAGCTTAGTAGTCTGGGAATCAGAAAAAGGCAGGAACAAAGAAAAAAAATAGGGAAAAATACCAAAACCAAGAAAAGAGCATTGCGTTGTAATCCAGTTCTTAATACAAAGGCATGCCTCAGTGCCCAGATGGCCAGAAGCATTAAAAGAATATTGGAGTCAAAAGCATAGGACCTTACCTCCCTACCCTCTGCAAAATAAAAGAGAAAAGAAAAATCTTGTTTGAGTAAGACTGCAGGAGATGAAGATTTAACTCTGCCAGAAGGAGATACAAATGCATCTGAGTGACTGGCATCAAAGTGAAAACGAGAGACATTGGAAAAAATATTCCCACAAAGTTTTTTGGAGCAGAGATCATCTAGGTTAAAAGTCACACTGCTAAATATAGTAAGCTATTCACTGGGGGAAACTGAGCTCCAGTTCAGAGTATACAGAGATTTGATCAGCAGCCCCTTGAAATCAATGGAAAAAGCCCTAGTATTGGCAACAGCACTCTGACCAGACTCCACTTAGTGCAAGGCAGTAAGTGCTGAGTCTGCCCCTCTATTCAGTTCAGTGTGAAGGGAGAGACAGAATTTAAGATAGGACTCTACAATAAACAATTTCAGGAAAATACTCACAAAAATGCATTCTGGAGTACTGTAAACACGGACAATTTGCCATAAAGCTTTGTAACAGTTGCTTTGCCCAGCAATGACAAATGCTACCTCCTCCACTGAGAGACAGAGAGAGACAAATCAAGTGTCAGCTGTTTTTACTGTGTAATGTTGCCTTCCAATCTTTGAAAAATATCAGATATTAAGAGAGAAACATGTGGGGAGAATGTGAGCCGGCATTCAGAAATGGAGTTACCCAGAAAAAATGTTGGAGTTATTTTAAAATATCCTGTGAGAGGTATACTACCCTCACACGGCAAGGAAAGGAGAGAGAAAAATTAAAGCTAATAGAAAACTTGCTCTGTATTCCTCTGACATTGCAAAATAAAAAATAACATGTAGGAAAGTGAATGGCAAAGTATGACATCTGATTGCTGTCAGACCTTGCACCCGAATGTTAAGGTTACAGGTGCTCTAAAAACAACAGATATGGTAGATGCATTTAGAAATGGAGGAAAATGGAGGGGGGGGGGGAAACCCACCACTTGAACACATTTTAAAAAATGGTACAGAAGCCTGGAGGATAAGCCCTTTGTGTAAATGTCATTTAGCACTTCTCAACATTCTACCATCTTCCTTTCTTTTTCTCTATGTTAAACAAACTTGTACTTTTTCAATACATTCCCCATTGTTGTAAGGGGGCACTGCCGAGCCAGACTATAGCTGTACCTTGTCATGAGCCTCCAAGGCCGTGACTATTTCCTTCCTATTGCACTCAGTTCCCCCAGATGTGAGAGACATAATCACATGCATACAGCATCAAAATACCCACTTACAAATCCCTGTGCGCCATAAGCCTGAAATGGCATTTTTATATGAAAGATTATTTCAGTACATAGACCTCTGTTGTGGACTTTCCTACATCTAGATGTTATTTGAATAATCATTTGATGTATAACTAAAACTTTCTAAATTACATATTCACAGGGATAATTTATTTTTACATTTCCTCTGTTTATCAGTAGATAATTTTTCACATGAGCTGGGATCTGTGTCTATTGAGGCACAGGGCCCTTTCCTCCTGTTGTATCTGTGTCGAATTCATCCCTGGTGTAACAATGTCAGTGGAGACACACCAGGGGCAGCCTTGACGTGCTGTTCTGTCACTCTGTCTAATAAAGCTGTGCATTGCCGGGCATCTATTTATGATATGTTGTTGTAATTCCAGAACTCAGGGAATTGAATACAGTATTTTCAGACTCAGTCTGGCAAACCACAGAAGAAACAACACGCTGGGTTTTCTGAAGTTTTCGTGAAGCTTCAGCAGCATTTGCCACCAACCCTGATGCAGTGGTGTTGCTGGGGCAGGGTGATGGCATGCCTTTGTGTTTAATTTTTTGGAACAAATAAGGGAACCGTTGTTTGTTTTGGGTTTGGTCTTTTTGTTTTCTTTTCTTTTTTTTTTTTTTTTTTTGGGGGGGTTGTGGTGGGTTTTTTTTTTTTTTTTAATTTGAGAATACAGAAGCAAAGATGAAATTAGCAGACTGAACTGCTAATAAACAAAAAATTGCAAGTGCAATTTCATACTTGCAATTAGAATACCAGTAACAGTGAGTGCTGCCAAGGGGTTAGGTTTTCTGGCATGGATCACGGTCAGAGACTGTTAATCTTTCTGCCCTCAAACTAAATTTCATATCCACTGCCTCAGTAACTAATGTTTCACTGCCCACCCAGCCAGATACATATTCAGTACCTGTTGAATTAAGAATATTTAATATGTTGAATCTTTCCAAATCTGCCTGCAGATTTGCCATTTCCAGAAGAAGCAACTAAAGCTTCACATCAGAGAAGAAAACATTCCTTCAGGTCTCAGCTGTACTCCTGCAGATGAATAACTGAGAAAACTCCAGCTCCTACTCCTACCTGGACATCAGGAAGAATTTCTTTACCGAAAGAGTGGTTAGGCATTGGAACAGGCTGCCCAGAGAGGTGGTGGAGTCGTCAACCCTGGAGGCGTTCAAAAAGCGTGTAGACGTGGCACTCCAGGGCCTAGTTTAGGAGTCATGGTGGTGTTAGTTGATGGTTGGACTTGGTCATCTTAGAGGTCTTTTCCAACCTTAATGATTCTATGATTCTGTACAGGGTGGAAAGAAGCACAACCCTTACTCATGTTTGACGGAGCTGCATAATGCATTTTGTGGTGTGCAAATTTTCAAGCCCTTCAGACCATTTTGTATTTTCTGATGCAGGTCTTTGCTCTACCAAAAAAAGCATCCGAAGTGATGTAAAGTAATTCCTTTCTTGTTAGACTACAGCAGAAGCCTTACCTACTCACTCCCCATCTGCTCTTCAGCAAGTAGCATTTAGTTTTAGTTTGCCATTAGGGTAAAATATTTTTTTCTCATAATGGAGCACAGGAAATTTTTCAAAGTGACACAGGATGATGTCACCAAAAGAAAAGGTTTTGTCACATGTTTTGAAAAGGGCAGTTTCTTTTACAGCCTAAAATACCACTTGCCTCTTGTGACAGTGTTGGCAAATCCTGGACTCAAGATCTCTGAAATTAGCCATTATTTTTCTTAGGGGTTTTGATCTCAGCTGAAACCCAACCATGGAAATGGCAAATAATTAAAAAACAAGCAAACAAAAAAACCCCAACTTTTGAGATTTGCTGCTATTGTGAATATTTTACTTTATGGGGATAAATGTCATCAGTGCTTGGGAGCCAATGGTCAAGAGCAACACACTTCAAAATAAGTAATTTTTTAAAAAGGCTTATAGGCCCTATATAAGTCAGCATTAGTGCATAGGTGTGTTTAACAGATCCAGATTTTACTACTTCCCTGACTGCAAATACTGAATCAGGTGCACTTCTACCCTAAACTGCACCTATCCCAGCGCAGCAGCTCTTCCCACACTAAGAGCTAATACAGAAGGTAAAAGCAACCAGCAGCATTATACACATTATGTCCTCCACTCAGACATTCACTTCTACTGTGAAGCTTCCAAACATGAGTTGAAACAAGTCTCCATTTTAATAGACATGTTTTGTACCATAAATAATTGTAGTCCTAAATGCTACCTTGTGAGTATCTGCTCATTGTATCTGTCAGCAAATGCTCAGGTGCCTAGAGCAAAGACACTGATTAGCACAGAGGGAGATGCAATGAAAAGACTGCTTTCCATAGGCTCCATAAGTGACATACATAGGAAGAGCTCTAGGAAAAGACCAAGTAGAGAGCTATCGTGAAGATGAGCAGCATGCTGTTCTGCTTCACCCACTTCTACAGAAGCATCTTGAAGAATAGTTATTAGTAAGTAATTTGCTTTATTGGTGAGGAGAGAAGCCTGGGACTGGAAATCACTGGGAGGTTTTCCTCCTCCTCAGCCACAGCACAGAACATCAGAAACTTCATACCTGCTTAATATCGTGAAATGATCATGCTTTTTCACAGCAAATACTGCTGGATGAACTTCTGCAAGCAGAGATAGTTATTTTTGTTGCTTAGAATACTGTAAATATTAACAAGCTAACCATTTAAATTAACACAGTAGTTGATTTTCTGTTTCTGTTTATTTTACTGGCTTCAAACACGAAAATGACATTTCAAGGATCAGCACTTTATTATAAACTAATACCTTTCCTAGTAACTGAGGTTTTCCTGTTATTCCCAACCTGGCTCTCACACTGACTGAAAGGATGAGTTAATTTCTCAGTGGAACAGCAGTGGAAGAGAGGGATAGGAGAAAGAGAAAGAAATCTGAGATAAGGCTGAATAAATGCCAATTTTCTTCTGATTTGGTAAAGCAGGATTGATTGAAATGGTATGAATTTTAACCAGATCTTGGTAAAGAAGAGACGTCTGATTATGAAAATTATTTCAGCAAGCAATGAAGAGAAGAAGTCCAAGTCTGTTTTCAAAATAATTTACATATGACAAAGCTGGCAATTTGCTGTTTTTTGCTGGGGGATATTTCTAAAGGTTTTGCTTTGTTGAAATCTTTGTGGTATGTTATGGAAAAGTATGAAGAGGAGAGGAAGATTCAGCACTCCAGCAGTCACACACAGCCCGGGAGCCTCACTGCTGCTATAATTCCCAGCGTCACTGATGCCAGGCAATTAAATTTAGTGGGACTTTTGCCCTCAACTTAATAGGGTCAGACTTAAGCACTTACTAAAGGTGGACTTTCTCCCACAGTATTATCAAAAAAGGTCTTCTTCAGAAATGACCTGGAAAAAATCAGTGACTTTCTTACAGCTCCTGGTGGCATAATGAAAGGCTTTCAGAGAACTTCACTTGTCTAGCAGAGTCTTTATGAGCAGCTAAATTAACACTGTTTGAGTACTTTGCTGAATTGGGGCCTGTGATAGGAAAGCAGAGTGCTAGGATTTCTATTTTTATTTTTTGCTAAATCTTGACCATTTCTTAAGATTAAAGCCTCCTTTCAGTCAGAAACTTTAAATTATCACAGTTAATAATTTGTTTTCCTGTTTCTGTCTGGAAGTTGTTACATTTTTAGATTCCTATAACAATATATACCTACTGATACTTTCGTATTGACGTAAGTGACATGTTATAATACTTGACTATCTTCTTTTCTTTTTCTTTTTAAAAAAATGTTTTTGCTATTGATTTATTGGTCTTTATAACTCATCTGAAGTAAAAGGGTGAAGTACTATGTCCCAAGAAAATGCACTACCACTCATTTTTAAATATAGCTGAAATAAAGTATCAGCAATGCAATACATGCTAGACCATAACAAATATACTATAAGATAAATCAATGATCATAACTTAAGAGTTTCCATGCATAAAGCACGTTCTGCAAAATGCTCCTATTCTAATTTTTCTCTTTCACCTTATTCCCTTAAGGTTATCACTATGTACACTATTATAAGTTACTTTTCTACTTCAGATTTTAAATTTCTTAGGATAGAAACTTGATCTTATATCTAAAATATCACTCTTATTTACATTGCTAAATGGAAAGAGAGATAATAAATTTGAGGCTAGCAAAATCTTTCAATACTATCAGCTCAATTTTCTGCAATCGAAGTTAAAAACGTGTGCACTTGCAAACTCTTATCTGAACCACTGCAGAAATGGTCTGCCAATAGAGTAAAATGCACCATGCTGCGGACCAAGGGTTTCAGTTTTCTGTCAAGTTGCTGTGAGCCTGCAGCTCCCGTGCAGCCCGTATTGTGCTGGTTGCTGTTGCACAGCATGCTATAGCAAGATTGCTATATATATAGAAGATATATATATACACACATAAGATAAAAAGGCTTTTTTCATTGACATAGCTTAGAGTAGACCCAAGGCAGCTCTAAGTTATGATGTGGTGTAGTTTGCAATATTTCCTTCCCTTACATGATATAAACTTGTCTAACCCCTACTCTCTCAAAAGGAAAAGAGACTGGCTTGGTAAACACCATTTGCTCCTGACCTGGCAGCTGCCCTTATGCTTTATGGTACATGATCACACAGAATGGACACCTACACCCCACGTGCAAAAATCATTCCTTACCACTGCACACATACAAGATACTAAAGGTACAGCAAAACAACCATCCTACCCCTGTGGAACAGCTGTGATAGGGCTGCTGGTGAGTGATCCATGGGCAGTAATAGCTACCCTCTGTGCCTCATCCGTCCTTGCCAACCTGTGCTTGGGATGAAACATCCCGGGGTTGATGACAAGACAGCTGATACACCCAAGCTGAACATCTATTAGTTTTGTTGAAAGCCATAGAAGATTCTTGTTACAATGCATGCAAGTTTCCTATTATTATACTTTTGTACCTTCTTGGGCTAAATCTCACTTGCCCCATATGCATATAAGTTTGCAGTTAATGCACAAGCCACTCTCTGCCGCAGCAGTCCTATTAACAGGTTGGAATCAGATTGCACAAGTTAAACATGCTGTTTGATAGCTAAACTATTGTGATTTCAATAGACTTTTTGCTGTAATAATAACTTCAATCAGCAATCAAGGTTTCCTTCTCAATTTTTGTTGCTTGCATTATGTGGCAGTTTCATTCATTGTATATTAATTTCAGTTGTGCATTAATTATATGTTTCTGCACAGTAATTAACTAATCACTATGTCACTCCCCTCCTATTATGAATAACCTCATTAATTCAAGACTGAAAGCTTGGTGTCTGCTGCCATTCCTATCAGTTTTTTTGGTTCTTTCTGCTGCTTCTTGACTTATAATCAAATATGAAACTCATGTATTTTTAAATACTTTCTCTTCTGTTTCTCCCACTGAAAAATTCATTGTGCTACCAAGCCTTTTAAAATAATGTTTATTCATCATGCATTTCTTTGCTAGGCAATCACGAGCTGTTACAATAAAGTGTGTGACTTGCTGTCTTTATGGGAGCGCTTCTGCTGTGTCAACATCTCCATTTTAATCCCAAGTTTACTAGAAATTAGAATTTAGATCTAAAATTTAGCTCCAAGGTTAAAGGCACCATCAGACATCTTTGCATGTGGGCAAATTTCTTTATTATTACTATGAAATGATTTGACAGTTTTAGGTTATACCTGTGGGTAAAAACTTGTGGACACACTACACTCAACAATGGCAGTGGAGCTGTCCACATGTGCCTTCAAGGTCAGAGCCTGGCCAATGGAAGCAAGTGCTGGAAGATGCCCACAGCATAGATACACAATTTTGATTAATGGGATACTTGAATGGTTAAGACTAGTCATGCACAGCACTGAAGCAAGTGCTTTGCTATTGCAGTCTGGCGACTCCTAAGTTCAGGACTAAGCATTACTTCAGAATTCACTGAACCAAGGTCCTGCTCCTCTAAGAAATTTTCTTTAAAGCAGCTTATATTTCACACAGATTATTCAGTGCGCCCTCTTGTCCTTTTTATGCTGAAAGGCAACAAGGGGCTTTGATTCCCCCCCGCCTGCCTCTAACAAAAGGCAATGAATTGAGATTCTAAAATGCGTGAACAGCTCCTATCAGGAGTGGATAGGAAATCTAATGATTCTGCGTATGCACATGTATGTACGTGCACACTTCTAACCCAAACCCACTGCAAAGCCAGCTGACATAACTGTACTTACCAATTTTTAATAAAGAATTCAAGTACCATTTTTCCAAACAGAAGTAAATATGCCTAGAAGTCAAGATACTAGTTTCTCAGCTGTTAGCAGCTGCTGCAGCTCAATGTGGTTCAAAGGGAGAATGTGTAGTTGCAACAGCTAAGAGACCAATGCAACTTTTTTTTAAAGGAAAAAGGCATTGCTCTTCAGCAGAGGCTGTGAAAGCCATCCTGGAGTCCAGGGAATGTATTAATCCTTTAAGACAGACAGATTTGGTGTGTCCAAAGTATTTTCCCTTAAAAAGCCAAACTGACTAAACTAAACTAACAACAAATGACTGAAAAATGAAAAGTATATCTGGAAATTTTGGAATGGTTTGATTACTGCCTCTTACAGAAAGGAAAAAATGCACCTCTGCAGAAAGGACTGCTGCTAACAAACACCATGGCTTTGGGGCCGCTAAGCATGCACAGCAACTTCTGTTTCACCATACCACTGCACATCAACATTTATATAAATACATATTTGTACAATAGACCGGTGGTCTGTTTGCTTTGTAACAGTCTATTTGCCTGCCCCTAAATGAGTGGTTCAGGTGTGCAGTGAGAGGAGATATTACTGCTATTGCTATTTCAGCATCTGTTCCTGTCCTAGCTACTACCATTTCTCTCATTTCTGCCTCAGATGCTGCTGCTCCTGCTATTACAGCCAGCAACCTCTTTTTGCATGTGCCTTCAAATCTACCTTATTACAAACGTCCGACGTTTTCTGCTAGTCTCTTCAGATATTTCCATTTTGCCCTCTCTTTTCTACTGGTTTTGCCGTTTATCCAAACTCATTAATTTCTGTTTCCTTTCGACTCATCCCACTTGGAAGCCTGTACCCTGCCCACCCAAACTGCATTACTTGTATTAAGAGCAGGTATAATTTGTCCAAATTAATTAAGAACTGGCCTGCAACATCACCACTTCTTAGAGTTCAACTGAACCTACAGTTGTGGTTCAGGAAGGCAATTTTTTCTTAAAAGTATTGTTTCCCACTGCACAACTAAATACTCTTTAGCAGGAAGCAGAGAACAGGGGGAAATGCAGATATCTGCATAGCCGTAGATGTATATAAAGAAAAGGATGACAATGGTACCCCTGCTAGCTGAAAAGGAACTTTGCACATGAGTTGCAGTAAGTTCATCGAGTCCATATGGGCTCCTCATTAGCCTGTTCTGGTCAGCATGTACTCTGGACACCTGTGGTGGTGCTCATGCTGAAGGCAGTAACAGTCTTGTCTTGGTGGCACTAAATGAGAGGTTGCAGAGAGGGAACTATAAATATCTGTCATCCTCTCCCTCCTTTTTTCATAGGGAGAATTAAATTTTTAACAATGGTGACATGTAACTGATTGCACTGGACAGCTGATTAACATTGTGCCAGGACAAATAAGGCAGTTTGCAGCTCTCCAAACTATCATAGCAGGTTCCCTTCAGGTTTAGTTGACATCTCTCCATCACTTATAGCTAGTTCATTCGGGAGAGGCAAAGGAAAGGGAAGGTCTTTAACTGTGACCACGGAGACTGCATGAAGGAGTATGCAGAGCAGAAAAGATGGCATGCCATCAATTCGCAACACATCTCACTTCACCCTGATTTCTTCATACAGGAAAGCCTTTGTACTCCATTTTAAAAGGGAAACTGAGACACTGCAGAAAAAAAGTCACTTTGAAACAGTGCTAGTCTTCTGCATCTTCATATCCCAGCCTAATCTGTGCCCTGCAGACAAAATAAGAATCAAAACTGCTAACGAGTTTATAAGAAAGCGGACTTGCAAGCATTTCCATGACTTTTTTTTATATTCATTGAATTGCTTCAAAGAAAACTGATCACAAATCATCTACATACTGTAACTACAGATTAGCCAAACCTTATTAGATGAAAGAATAACACTGGGAAAGCCGCTACAGGATTTGTAGAAACTTTCACTTTTGTACATTTGCCGTAAGGCAAGTTATTTAAAACAATTTGTTGTGCTTATTGGAATAAAAGGATATCCCATTACAAAATCTCTTGGCAAAATTGGGTTATGATTTCAAGAAGTAACAATGCTGTTAAAATTGATTAATTGATTAATTTGTTACATATGATTAAGTTAGAGTTCCTATATCAGACATCCTGGAACAAAGTTAAGGGCAAAACTTGATGGGGTATTAGACAAACTCAGGGTTTGAAATCAGTTTTGGAAAAAAATTTACTATGATTATTTTTGGATCCAGGTCCTATTTCACCTTAACTGCAGGTTTTATAAACAAAGATGTTTTATAAAAATAAACCTTACTTTCCTTAATTCAAATCTTTCTCAACATATACGTAGGACTCAGATGCACAGGAGAAGTTTCCTGGTTTTAGATTGGATCCATATCTATCCTAAATAAACCACCATTTACATCAATCTTGCTAAACTGCTTGCCTGTTCCTCTGCAAGTAGTTTTTCAAATTAAATTACAACAAAGTAATTGTTTCTATTGACACTGTGTGTCTTTGCACTGAGCAGGGGAACAGACATTATTTGTTTATTAGAAAAACACTGACGGCATTTTTCTAAGCATAACATCACATTTAATTTTATATATTAAAACTGAGTTTGAAATTCTGCACCTATATTTATGTCAGTTCCAAATATTTTCTGAAACAAACTTTGACTGAATGAGATGCAGGCAGCAAAAAATGGGCAGATAATGCCAACAAACTGAATTTGTGCTTGTTCTAGTGAGTCTTCACTTAGTATCTCACAATGAGAGGTGTAGCAGCAACACAGGCTCTGGCAGTTCAACAGAAAAGAACTGGCAGCAGTGGAGTGATAAATAAGTGGAATTCACCTTCATTCCTGTGCATGAACATAGGTGATGCTGTTGACAAAGCACCATCAGGCAGCTGGCAGCTTTTACCAGCAGGTCACAGTTGGTAAAAGACTGCCATGCCACAGCAAGCCCAGCTCCTGGCTGCCCCATTTCCCCTGCTCTTCCCCTGTTCCTGCTTACATTGGGGTTGACTTTGAAGAAAAGTCTCTCACAGGAAACTTTGGCTGTCAACCAATTGTGTTTCTGTGAAAGGAATGCTATTCTTCTGCACTCGGACCATAGCAGGATAGAAACAGGCTGGGAGCTGGTCGTGGACAACTGGATTTGAATCCTTCAGCACAGGGATACTTATTTATCCCTTTCTCCAAAATAACTCCAAACAGCCAACCAACAGACTTCTTCATGAACCACCTTTCCCATTTTGTGACTTATGCATTGCTATATATTTGCCACTAGGACTTAAATGCAGCCTTTTCTTTCTTTTCATTTTACTTCAGAAAAACAGCATGTTTTCCCTTGATTTCATTTTCATTTAGATGAAACAACATAACCAAGTTCATGACATATGTGTAATCCCCTCCTCTGCCACTTGTCTGCTCAAATATATGAAGTGTAATGCAGTATCACAGGCATTTCATCATTAACCAAAGGTTAATGAAAAGTTCCTTTTAGTGTATGGTGTAAAATGGAATATCATTTTAGCACAGTGCCATATGACTTCAATTTAGAATAAATAAATGCTTGCTAAGAAATATCAAGTGAAAGAAACATGGATTTGAATACCAGGATTGCATTCTGGGGCGGACACTCAAGCACAAATAATGAAAAGTTCATTCCTCTACAACTTGGATTCTATGAATATAGGGTTAACTCTTACACTGGCTCTGTTGCTACTGCTGAATATCTTACGTGTTATGGTGGTCTTTCCCACCCTACTAACATATCAGCTTATTCTTCCCCAAAGACATATTCCTTTGGTACCATCAAAAAACATGGACAAGCTCTTTATTTATTGAAGCAAAGTACTAAAAACCTGAAAAACCCACAAATCATCTAGTCCATCTAATCATCTACAACACCACATAAAAAAAATTGGCCCATAAGGAAAAGAAAAACCTCAGCAGATATAGTTACAGTTGATACAAGTGAAACATCATCATTTTGGCCTAGAGTTAATGAGACTAGATCTCCCCAAACAGAGCACGAATGACAAAAGCCTTAAAGAATGAAGGCAGTGAAAATGTCAGAGAAATAAATCACTGAATTTTGAGCTCCTCTCCTGTCCAGGACACAGCTGATGGTGTTTGCTGCATTCCTGCTGTATCCACTTCAACAACAGACATCAATTCTTTGGTGTCCTGTATAATAACTAACTATCAGAGACCGTTAACATTTTAAGCAAAATTAAGACTATTCACAGCAAGCCAGATGAAGATATCAGACAATCACTGACCTGCAGATCTCAGAAAACAAACATCAGAATGTTTACAGAGCCTCGGACAATTAGCTGAACCACTGTACTAAGGCATAATGCACTTGAAATAAAAGTTTCCGTCCCATTGTCGTCCCCACATTCCTGTTTTCTTTTCCTCCTCCTATATTAAAGATGTGGGTTTTTGTTTGGTAAAGGACATACATGCTGTTAAGTCCGCTTGCTTTCTCTACTAATAGACTTCCCAGGACAAATCAAACTTCAAAATAATTTTGGCAAATAGCAGCAAAACGCAGAGAAGCAGGTAAGGGGGTTGTGTATAGTTCATTTTTGGACAGGAGATTATTAATCAAAAGAAAAAATTGTTTTGAGTTAGAAAGGATCAATCGGGAAACATAGTATAGGAGGTACAAGGACTGGGCTAAACCCTAAAGACTTTCCTTCTGGAGCTTGTCTTTGCTGAACTGCTCTTTCCCATAACCATGTGTTCAAGCCAGCCTAATTCAGGCAGCCAAGCATAGCTCTGGACCACTGAGTGATGCTATTTGCAGCACCGAACAATTGTGTTAACTGATGATGAATTGCATAAACTCAGCTGCAGCCTCCAGTTTCACCTCATCAGTTGTACCAGCTTTGGGCACAGTCTAACTAACTTGTTATTGTTGATCGTAGCTAGGCAGTTTCCTATTGCCACCTTACTATATATTCTACATGGATTCCTTCCTGGATCATTTCACAACATTGTTTTTGAAAGCATTTAAACCAGCAAAACTCTAGGGCAGGATTTTGCTAGTGGATGGGAGTAAGATAAAGAAGCAAATTCAGACTCTGTCTTTCTGAAAGGACATTACCTTTGGGTTTTTCCTATAATTCTATTTTGATAACCTCTGATGCTCAATCAATATGAAATCACTATAAAGTGCTATAAACTTGCAATGTGATTTCAAAGAACACAGTATCATTGCAATATTATTAGGTGCTAACATTAGAGATTCTTTTTTAACCTCAATTCTGAGGTCAGTCTATAGAGTTTTAAGGCCGGATAGAAAGAACAGACAGACTTTTCTTGTTATCGTCTAAATCACACCACATATCATTTGTGCCCACACTGTCAAAGTGGCTGAAGTATCTGCACTGCAGTTTACCGGTATTATTCAGAATGCAAAGTGACTTTCACCCTGTTCTCTCTTGCCTACAAAGGTCAGTTTTGTAAAACTTGTCATCATGATTGATATTCTAATGTCATTTTTTTATAAATTGTTTTGTTGATATATGTAGCTGTTTGTAGTGGATGTTTTTCTCCAGATTATTGAGAACACTGAAGGCTGCAACAAGCTTTAAACAGTGATGAGGACCATCAACATTTGCCTTGAAGAAGGCAGATCTAATGTCCTTCCTGAAAGGAAGCACAGCCTGACTAGCTCTAAGGAGTCTCTTCTTCAGGCTAGAGACCAAGTTACCACTTAGAGGTCAGCATTTGTTTTCAGGAAGGCAACCGAGAAACTGGCAAACAGCAATATGAAATGCTCCCACAGGAGTTTGGACCCTTATTTCATATTTCCAGCCAGGGAACCACGCACACAGGCTTCCTCCTGTGCCACACAACCCTCTGGGCACCACAGGTAATGGCAGTGTACCCACAGTGCTCCTGCTGAACACCCAATGCAGCACTGAATTTGCTGCACAGCAACACCTTGTAGCACCTCTGAGATGCTGCCAGAGGGAACATGCCAGTTCATCTGGCTCCTCTCATGCATGGCTGAATCTTTACCAATACCAGCCCAGAAGCTTGTGGCAAAATAGCTTATTTTAATTTGAAAAGGCAAATTGATCAAAACCAAATCCTTACAAGACCACCAATTTTGATCCTCTCACATAGAAATATTTCATGTCTGGGATAAAACTTTTGGTCAGAATAATATCTCATAATACTCAAGTTCCCTGTGCTTACTAATACAATAGATAGCTGAGATCAAACACCACCCCCACCCCCCTTTTGTGTTGTTCAGCATGAACATTTGAAACTGTCTATTCCTTGTCTTAGCAAGTTCCCAGAACAGAGATAAATGAATAGTGAGGGGAAAAAAAAGTCCTCATTTCATTTTGACATGAAATAGGATTTCTTTTGAGTCTTGACAAAGCCACACATTCCTAAATGCCAGTCAATGTTAATAAAAACATTATGCATTCAAAAAGCACTATTTCTGTAGGCTGAGAGGGTCAGAAGGACAACCTTTATTACAGCATTAACTCAATTTGAAATTCTAGGAAGACATCAAGATTTACTGCGGAAAGGATCATTTACAAACTCGATAGATAATGCATATACAAAATTTTAACATTCTTTATAATGCTTATTGCAGGATTTGAACAAAGCGCTTTCTCACACATCCAAAATAAGTCTCAAACTTCTGGACAAGAAGTGGCTAGGTAAAATTTCAATAAATATAAAAATGCTAGAGGTCTCAACATATTGCCTATGTTTTACAGAAAGATTCTTTCAAAACCTGTTCTGTCCTACTTCCACTCCTAGCTTTTGTCTTCTAGGTCTGTATATGAAAATGCGCAAGGAAAAGAAATAAAAAAGATTCAGAACACACTCAAGCTAAGTTGGAAAATAAATGTCAAAAGACAAAGAGGTAAAAATCAATACATTTCAAATGTAAAGCTACAGATTCTCTTAACATGACATTAATTCAAAAATTGGCTGCCATTCAACTGAAAAGTAAGTCTGTCTTTCCTCCCTAATCCTAGTAAGGTCTGTTCTATTAATACATTTTATCCTTTTTCTGGCCACTGTCTCAGTGCAAAGCTTTAGCCTTGTTTTGTTTAAGTGCTCTCCTGGAGTTCTTTATACCACTTTATTGCCTTTGGAAAACTGGATGAACGGCTCTGAAAAAGCCAGCAAATTATTCTGGACATGCCTTCTAACTGCAGATTTTCCCTAACATTTCCCAAACAAGCAAAGTAACACCTGAATTAATTTCACCCACGACTACTTATCAGCAATTTTCTGGTGCAATCCAGATACATTTCTTATAAATTTTTGGGAATAACAGAGGAAGTGTGTAGTAGTAGCAGTGCTTATAAGTTTCACAGTTTCACTCCAAAGAGGTCCTGTGGGCTTCCCTTCAAGAAGAACGACCACCAAGAACCAGTCAGAATCAACTGAAGATTAACTTCACTATTTGTCATTCTCTTTTCCTTTGTTTGTAAAATTCAGGGTGTTAACAGCAAGCTAGATCATATGCCCCCAAAACCCACACTGAGTTTCATAATCATATGCACACATAAGATATGTTTTGTCTTTGTTTAAATGTATCATTGATTACTCCTCTTATTGCAAACTACAGACCACGGGTAGCGACTGCAATCAGGCTAAGGGTGCTACAGAAAGAATATCTGTATTAACTGTACATAGTAGTTATTGCATGCATTTTATTACTGTTTACTTCAATATACCTAATTCTCATTAAGATGCAAATTTACTGAGTCACAGCAATTTGAAGGAAGAAAGTTTGTGACTCAAGAGGACATACTGATTGGATGCTCCAATGTTTATTTGGGATCGGACCGAGGTCATTCGCCTCAGTGCCCTCAAGTGCCATTAAGAGGGGTAACTGTTGGGTTGCCTTGCACCCAATGGGAAATGTCCCCGTTATGATGCAGTTCTGTGGAATCTTTTCTTGGCTTATGTGCCTTTCCATGGAATGCTTTTTAACATATTTCCTGTCCTAATAACAGATGGCCACAGTTTCAAGAAAACTATTATCTTTATACATAGGGACAGCACAATATGACTACACTACATGATGGCACTACAACTAGCAAACAGTGTCTGCCTGTCAGGAGCAGTTTGATAGCCCCATACCTCGCTCTGAGGAAGAGCCACTGGTTCACGAAAATCACAGCCGATGTGTCAGTCTAAGCATGTCATCTAGACGCTCTATATTTAAGTTGGAAAATCATTATCTATTATTGTTATTAAATTGTATCCCCTCTGGAGCCAATACCTTGTCTTTTGCAAGGAGAAAAGCAGAAAAATGTATAATCAGGGAAAGAAGCTGAAGAGGTGGATGCTTAACTGTGTTACGGAATTTCTTTAATTAAAGCCTCTCTTAACCTGCTCTTAATCAAAGCAAATGGCAAGTGGCATGCTCAGCAGATGGGTACAGCTGTGCATAACAACCATGCAGGTGTTTAATTTTATATTTGGCAAGTACAGTAAGCAGCATTCAAACATTTGAGGGTGAGGGGGTGGTTAGCGAGGGAGGGTTTCAAAGACACATGCCACTGAAAAAGGGAGATTATTCTGCCACTATTAAGTTACTCAATCAACTTCACTACTTTTGTGTTAAATCCCAGTTTGAATTACAGGGGCGGATGTATAATCTGCAAGGCTTTCCAGAGTAATCCCTCTCTCTTGCTTCCCCCCCGTATTTTTTGTAAAGGCTAACTGTAGTCAACTGCAGCTTTCTGTCTTCTCACATACCAGAAGCAGTTCTTATTCTTTGTCTCCTGTTCCCAATACTTAAGACACTGAATGAGTCAGAGAAGACAGAAACAAACCCATCCTAGGTAGAAATTTATCACTGACAGAGCCAGGTGCTCCAGAAACATGTGAAGAAGGCAGTGAGAGAGGTTGCATAAACAGAGGAAAGAAACCCAAATGCAGGACTTTCCACACAAAGTGAAACCCAGAAAAGTAATTATTGAGACTGTCACAAAATAAGAAAAAAAGAGTATACATTTTAACTAGAAGTCTGCTGCAAATATAATTAAAATGAAAAACAGTAATTCAAAACAAAGCCAAGGAAGGCTAAATTTTGGATTTCACAATCATCAGTTATCCCCTGCACCCCCAGTAATTAACAGTATCATTTACCTGCAAGAACAAAATGGAATAAGGCCAGGTAAATGAAACACAGGGAAAATGGCAAGTATTTGGCATCTTGCATACAAAGTATACCAAAGGAAGGAATTTTGGCAAAGCAAAGGATCAGCATAAAAACACAGCTTGAGAGGGAACATTACCGAAAGGTAGGAGTGGCAGTACCATCATCTGCATCAACAGGTATTATTCAGACATTTATTACAGCTACAGACAAGGAAAGAGGCAGAATATGGATGAGGCAGAAACAGAATGTGCAATTTCAAAGCATGCAAGTCAGTGTTGATGTTAAAGTGATTCAGAGACTGCTGCTATTACTTTTTCACTCATATTCATGTACTACAGTACATTAAAGGTTAGGTAAAAATAGATTACACATTTTCATAATATTGCTTTCCCACATATTCCCCGATATACTATACTTTTTCAAATTAAAATAGAAATATGCAGCAGACTACCTCTGTGTTTTTCCATGCACAGAAAGAAGTTCTAATACCCTTGTTTAACAACCTGAATACAAAGGTGAATGGAGCTGCTTAAGAATTCCTTCTATCAGTATTTCTCAGACTTACTGACAATAAAATCCCGCTTTTGGCTCTCTGGTTCTATCTGGTTGCAAAGTCTGAGATAGTCGGTAGAATATTTTAAACACTTTAAAGCTTTTTCTACTGCTTTCCAGTTCCTTTGGCATGCTTCTGTAGTCTTCAAGAAGTGGTATGGCACCCCACAGCTGGAGAAACAGTGATTTGGATGACTATCATAATTGAAGTACGTAGGACTTTAACATCGGAATTACTGAAAAAGGTTCCTTGTACTAAGCTGAAGATTTATAAACCTATAGAACTCTTTCTTATGCAATAAAAGAAATATCTGGTTTGCTTTCAGTCAGATTAATTGTTAATGCACCCAACTCCATAAGCACTTCAGGTGCTCTTCGGGTGACCATGATTGCTATGGTAATGAGTGATATATCACCCAGAGGCCCCTAACGAGTCCCGTGCCAAGAAATTAAACAGATCCACAGGTGAACTGGTAAAAGATCCCATTCTGAGAACACTGCTGTGAACAATTTCCATTTTCTGGCTTTAATTTTTATGGTCTGGAGGGGGAATCTTTTGCCACTGTTGAGACATACATTTGTGAATTTAAAACACAAGGTTCTGAATGCAAGGATTTAGGAGACTAAAACCAAGGTACTCAATAGACCTTATTGTGAGTATCACTAAATACTTGCTACTAGGAAAAGAAGCTTTCTACGGAGTAACATTATACAGCAATTCCTAATCTAATTCGTCTTCACCTTAAATACCCAACCTACACATTTGCATTTTTTTCTTGATATCACTGAAACTGAAGAGCCCAGAACTTGAAACACATTTTGTTTTCCTGTTATTCCTAATAGCCAGAATTCAAACAAAGATCAGTGAACACTCTTTTCCCAAAGAACACTGATCAAATTAATTATCAGCTAGTTTGTTACACAGATGATAACCATCTATAAAACTACTGTCCAATAGTAGGGTCTTCAACTACCAATGAAGCAAATAAGGTTACCATTAGGTTTTAAAGTATCTAGTTTATCTTAAAAAGATCTCACTGCTGTCTCTGTTGAGGCAAGGACCAGTGTGGCGCGTTTGAAGGGCTCCGCTGCAGAACTGCTCTATACCCAGTGGCACAGAGTTCCTCCAGAAACAGACAGGAGCCACACTGTTATACCCACTGGCATCTCCCACCAGAACAAAAGTATTAGTGCTATGTAATATAGCAGGTGAGGAATATGTTTACACAAATAAATCTACTTACCTTTTCATGACTGAAGTAAAACTGGACATGTCTACATACAGAACAGTTTATATCTGTTTGATGAAGCAAACTGTTCTTTCATCTGAGGTCAATCCAATCCAAACCATTTAACATTAGATTTCCAATACTGCATTTCCAATATTAAATACTACAATTGATTACAATCGTTAGAATTGTTGGTAACTTTTCCTAAGTATTTTTTATTTTAAAATTTGTCAAAGATAATTGTCTGGATGGTTTTGAAATGCAAGTTTTTAATGGCAAGCATGTTAAACATGGGAGAGTAATTGAGAAAGGGAAAAATTAAAATAATAGAGTGACTTGCTTCACCTATAGGCTGTAGCATAAATGAAGTCCAAAGGACCATTATACTCAAAACACATACATGTGAGACAAAGTTTTAATTCATCACACACTCCTTAAAAACATAAAATTTATTTAGTCAGTATTTTGATATCCAAAATTTTTCCTGTTCTATTTCTGCAATTATAACATGATTTTGTTAAATATTTAAAGGTTTCCTTCTCAGCAATAAGCAAATTGTCTATTTGTATAGCAGATGAAACACTAGTTATACCTTGGAGAATTACAAATATAAACAGAATAAGCATTCAGGTCAAAATAAAAATAAAATTAGAATCTAGAAATGTTTGTAGGAAATAGCACAATTTATATTTACCAAATTCATGTAGAATTAAAGTGGAAGAAGCTGTGTATCCAAAGCTAACTTTTATGACAACCTATACTGCCATAAATATTTATTATCAATACAGCATATCTAACCAGCTAAACCATTCTAGCCATATTTGCATTTCAGAGTGATTATTTTTGCAGCTAGCATATTAATTTCCTTGAAATGAATAATTTATTATAGTTATTTTTCATTTCTCCCTTGTGTGTATTTTCAAGAAAATGGTGTTCTAAGGCTTGAATAATTACCAGCCAAATACTGGATAGTTACCTTGATCTTTGCTCAAGATACATGCATGCGTGTGTGTTATCAAGGCTTCCTAATATTTTCCTCGAGCAGACAATATTAGGTAAGACTAGAAAATAAAGCTAAAGGTGATTCAAATTCTTTTTGAATCAAAATGATTCAAAGTTTCAATACCAAGAGTATGCAGTTATATAGGGGCATCTCTTCTGGTCTCTGCAGATTATTTGGGGCTATAATTTCAACTTACATTCTCTAATTTTGTCACAGACGGAAGCAGAGCCAGGTAAAATACTGTAGGGCCCTTCTTGAGTAAAACAGGACTGCAGTCATGGGAAGCAACTTTTCAAGTTTAAAAAAAATAAATCATGATGACTCCAGCAGATGCTGCTATTTTTGAGGGGCATTTCAGGTTTGGCACTAGCACATCCCACCTGTCCCGGCAGCACACCTCTTCCGTGACTGCCTCCACACAGAGGAACCCGCAGCCTCTCACACCACACAGCTTCTCGTGTCAGAAATCAGCACGGGCAGCTACAGACCTAGTAGTACTCTATGGGATCTACCACACTGTTCTTGATTTGAAATGGATTATACTTTTGGTTGAAAATAAGGAGAAAGGGGAGAGGAAAAAAAGAATAGCAAAGGCTAATACAACAGCTGGTCTTCTAGTGAGCAGTACTACGGTCATGGGCACTGAAACTCTCCATTCTTGATATTTTTATGTTCTACTCTTAAAGCTGCTTGGTTTTGTTCCATATGTTTAGAGCAAAATCTACAAAAACTGCCTTAAAATTTGAAAACTTTATTCTTCAGTTTGCCCATCCCGTTTGTCTCTGGGCAGAAACAAAGCCAGGCTCAGCACTGCTGAGGGAATGCAATGGTGCAGGCAGTAAGTGGGGATGCTCTCAACTCCCCCTGTACCACTTCAGTCCCCAAGGACCTGCCAGTGGCAGATCCACGACAGGTCTGAAGGAGCGCACTGGGGCAGAGTCAGCATGCGGGCTCCCGCTTCCACGGCTAGTCCAGAGTTGGTGAACACACTGGTAAACATGACCTACTGGGGAAGAATAGCCTATATGCTATAATTTTCCCTTTATGTGTCTTACAATCAGTGTCCTGTGAAGGACACTTCTGAAGGAAAAGCGGATAAGGGTCATCAGTGATTAGAGGATACCTGGAGCAATGAAATGCTTTCAGTGAGATCCCTCAAAAATAAACAAACAAACCCCAAAAAATCTTCTATAGGAATGACCACATGAACCCAAATATAGATCAGCTGTGAACATACAGTACCGCTTTGTTCAGGGACATCCATTGTCAAGGTGGGACAAAGAGTGTAAGGAAACAGTATGCCTCCCCTGCTTTCCTGCCACCACAGGGTCCAGCCTCTCTGTCTGCCCCATGACCATGGTGCCTGGCCTCCTCTCAGCTTTTCAGCCTTGCAGCCCACGTGTCAAGTCCAGCTGCACTTCCGTCCATGCTGCCTGGCATCTCGCTGCCCAGACGCCACATCCAACCCCTCTGGACAAGAATCTGGGAGATGCTCACCCTGCTTAATTATTAGTCTCAAAAGACAACAATCTTTTGGGGACCTTCTGAGCATGAAATAGGCTGCTTCTTGCTCTGCTTCAGTTAAGCTGCTGAGCATCAAAAATCTTTGGAAAATGTCAGAATCTGAGTAGTTATTATAGTTCAGTACAGACACTACACTTTATATGCAGTGCTTACTGTCTCCCAGCTTCAGCAGACAACATACAAACTGCAAATGGATATAAAAGTCAGCTCTTCCAGAGGGCAGAAAAATGCATTTTCTTCACTGAAAACTACATGTAAACATAAAATGGCAACTACCCAGGCAGCAAATGGATTTCTCTTTCTTTTTAAACATGCAAACCATATGCTGATACAGTAACCAATGCAAAAGGGTACAAACTGCCTATCTACTACTGCTGTTTCTTATACAAACTTCCTAAGTATGAATGTTAAATACATACTCACACCAACTTCTAGGCCCTAAACCTGTCAGCTTTCCTTATAATTATCTTAAACATTTAAAAAAATTCAGAAGGTTTTCATAAGGGCTAAAGCATTAGTAGTTACAGCATAAGCTGAAGACAGAATTTACTACTATCATTCTGCATCTAATGTTTGCACAAGACTAATCGATTAAGACATTCCCAGATGGTTTTAACATTTAACAGGATCTATAGAATGACAGTCAGAATTTTTAATACTCACTGAGTCACAGAAGAGTGGCATCAATAAGACAAATTGTATGAGTAAGTGGCATTAGAATGCACTGGCAATGCACCGAAAAAAGTTATTTTTAAGGACTGTGACAAGAAATATTCCAATTAGGCTACGTAAATTACCAGAATGTAACCATCATTACTGAAAAGAGAATTTCCCTTGTTACCATAAAAAGAATTCATCGTACAGACTAAAGAAATATATACTCTTTGGACTTATTATTGAAATAAATGTAAAAAGTTATAATTAAATGGGTCTTAAATTGCAATAATTACCTAGAAACACTGAACAGATGAGCACAGGTGAACAGTACACACATCAAAGCACGCAGCGAAGAAAATGAGAATAAATGCTTGCTCTCTTTTTTAAATGCTGCATCTTCAAGTAAGAAACCTAATGTCAGCTCAGCCAACAAACATAGTTGATGTAATTAAACAACGGTACAGGTTTATTATATAACCAAAGGGAAAGCTGTAGACAGATCTGAACAGCACTAAAGGAAGATTTAATTAGGTTTGCAGAAGATCTAATTATACAATGTTGGAACCAAAGTGTATGAACTGGATCTGTTCTGCTCTGACACTTCTTTCCAGCTTTTTATTCTAGAATTTCAAAGATTATTTAAAAAAATGATAAAGGAGGAAAAAAGGAGCAGTTGGTCTGAAATAATGAATTTTTCATATCAAAAATCAGCACAAAAAAAGAAAGGTACTCTGCAACACAATAAATGGCAGCTGCACCAGAGACAAGCTTTTATATTTAACATCTCAACAAGGAGAATACTCATTGCTTTTCATAAAAAGAAAGTGTGAAAATCTAAGCAAATCTCATAGTTAAATCCCTCTTCCTAATGCATTTCAGGTTGACAAACACATCTCTAAAGTCACTGACATCAGCATAGTTCAGCTGACAGCCCCCTACAGCCCTCCTGCAGCTCACCCAGCGATTAGCCTATTCTCTTTTCCCTGCTCTGCTGTTGAGGGGACTCTGTCATCTCCCCCCTACTGCCAGTGGGCAGGTGGTCTGGTCTCCTTCTCCCTACATACTTCTCCTTTCACCTGATGACATGTTGCCTCCCAGCGACACAGCCCCTTGTCTCCAGCTACCCAAGGAGCTGGGGAGCAGAAGCATCTTCTAGGCAGTTTACCTATATGAGCTCCCTTCTTTTGCTCTGCTTCTCACCCCCTTGCAGGACTCCCTTGAGCCTTGCAATAGGCCAGTCCTGAAAAGCTGCATGTGCGTCATTTAGACTTGAACCATTAGCTCAGCAGGTTGTTTCTTGGAACAAAATCTCCTTTTCCAACAGCAGAAGTTAACAATCAAGATATATTACAACGGTGGCCTTTTGCCTCAGAAAGGTTCATTGTGCTCCAAGCTGTGTGCACAATAGGCAAAGAAGTACGGAAAGGGAAATGGTAATTTGACTGAGATCAGAATGGACAAAAGGGCCAAACCACTTGTGCAGCCACAGAGACCAACTGAGCTACATGACTTCAGTGAGACCATACAGCAGCACCAAAGCATGAGTGAGGTATTGGAGCGGACCCTAAGCGCTGCCTACCCTGCTCACCGTGCTGCCTCGGAGGCACAAGCAGGCTTCCATCCTCCTCTGCTAGCCATGGTCCTCTTATACCAGCTGCCAATATGCCTCAGCCATATTTTTATTAGCTATGATTTAAAAGTATGATGATAAATGTTTTTAGTAAATACACAAGTGACACTTTAAGGCAGTCAGTGAAATAAATTAGTGTTAAGCTACATTCCTCATTACCTGGTTTTGCCCAGAATACTTAAATTAATTTCTCCACAGTTTTTTCCAGTTACTGATTGGTAGTTGCCTCTCTGCTTGATCACTGATTTCTTTTTGCTCCCTCAGCTGTTGTCTGTACAATGACACGCTTAGACACATCTGAGAAATTCAAGTGTCTCGTTCTCCTCACTCATGTCTATCTCAATTCAATTCTCTTTCAGTTCTCTTTTCCTCGCAGACAATTCCTTGTTAGTATAAATCACCTGTCACTTATCTTGATAGATTTAGTTGGATCCAAACTGCGAAAGCCGAGATAATTCTCAGCTCTCACCATAGCATTCTTTATTTTACCATTCTGACATTCCACATAGCAATACTATGGCTTCCAAACTTCATTTTAATATCATAGGTTGTGAAATTACAGCTCTGTTAAAAGGAGCGGTCTAAGGGAGATTTATGACTGTTCAATAGGTGTTTTGAAGTACTCTTTTTAGCCATGATTTTCACTGCCTGCCAAAGAAATGTGTTTTCAGGTACCACTATTATAGGGAGAGATTCTACATGCTGAAAAAAAATGTGTGTGTATGGAGTGTCATAATACTGTTCACCTTTACTGATTAAAATAAATAGCATGAAACTACAGTAAAACTTTAAAATCTGGCGTTTATCCTGAGAAACATACAGTATTCAGCCTACAGTATTTTCAAGGCAGGGCTTAGGGTGGTCAGCCTGGACCCACTGCACAGTGAGGCCAGGGTGAACCCTTCACCCATTTCAGCCCTCAAGCCTGCATAGAGCTGTTTGTTAGTGTAAAATAAAGCACACGAACATGTGCATACAGAGCAGCACTTTAAAATATCTTTTTTGGGTGTTGGTTTTTTGTTTGTTTGTGGGGTTTGTGTTTTGTTTTGTTTCCTGTCCTGTTTGAAGTCTTTGCAATGTAGGTGGTTTTGGACTCCATGTGCCACCTCCCTCCCACCTGGCAAGGCTGGTGATACCCAGAAGCACAATGCAGAGAGCTCTGTGGCCACTCTCACCCTGATGGGATCTTACTCTGAAGCATCTCCCAGCTGCGTTTGGTGTGCAATGCCAGCCCGGCCTCCAGTCTTTTCCTTCTGTCATTCTGATAGAGGGATGACTTCAGTTCAGCCAACAACTCTATTAAATGGAGTCACTAAATACCACATAAAGGAGCCAGTGCCCATCAACAGCAGTAGGAACTTCCCTGGTGATTTCAAGAGAGCTTTGGCTCATGCCAAGAGTGCCTTTGTCTTCACAGGAGAGTAAAAATTTAGGAACAACCTGCAGATATTTAATATTCAGAATATGAATAGCTCACTAATATCAACAAGTTGACACTATGGAAGAAAGGAATGAAACAGAAGATAACTGTGGGAAGCACAGTAACTATTCCACTTAGCAATAAAAAAAGAGCACTTTTCTAAATAGTGGTACAAAAAGCTGAAGTTTGAAGAGGTTTCCCTTTCCACAAAAAACATTGTAAATAAATTATGGCTTATTATAACATGATTTGGGCAGACATTAATTTATTAGGCCTTCAGGGATTTGAGTAGAATCCTCTCAGATGAACGTAATCAGACCTTTGGTTATCACACATTCCTAAAATCATGCCATGGTTGTTGGTCCAATTACACTTTTTTAAATACTCCTCAAATATAAAATGATAAAAACTTCTTTAGCGATATCTTTACAGCTGTGGTAATGTGTTAAGAATTTAATTCCAGTGCACTCACACTGAAGGTATCCATTTTCACCCTCATTTAATACACTGTCCCCAGGAGGATTCATTTTAAGAGAGAGAGTACGTGCTCTGATAATAGCTTCAAAAATTATGATACACTGCAAGCAATATTCTTAATTGTGAAAAAGTTCATAATTTTGGAAACAGGAACTTAACTATGTTTGTAATTCCTAAAATTCTTTGGCTACTACTCTGTTCAAAATCTCTAAGCTACTAAGGAATAGCAATGCCGTTCTGGTAGGGCTGGCAGCACCTTCACCATGTGGAGATTATCTTCAACGCAATAACGTGATGAACTCAAAGCCCATTAAAAGCACTGCTGAAAGAACACAGAAAATCCTGAGATTAAGAAAACCTGGAATGGGAAGGATATCATTTAATTATATTGACATCTTAGAGACAATTACTTTTCTCTCAAATATCATGCTATCATTTATTTTAATCAGATACCACCGTATTAATATATGCATTTAGCTGTGCAGAACGGGAAAAATAGAGGGGGAAAGAACACCAAGCCTCTGTTTTTAAGTGTAGGAGACAAGCATCAATTGACTGCAAAACAGTGTGCGCTGACAGTGCAATTAAGTTTAAATTATTTAATATTAATTTTGCATGTCTATGGCACCTGCAGTGTACCAGATACTGACTCAATGAGTACATGCACACAACTGAATTTCACTGCACTAGTTTTGAAGCTGGCTTTCTAGACTAACTGAGAAACATGGCCTGTAGAAGCAATTGGGAAATCTCACTAACCCAAGTCAGACTTGAGGGACTTAGAGAAACATTAGTAAGAGTTGATCGTCCACTCATAACCTTTCATAACCTTTTTATAAAGAGTTGCTCTAATGAAAATATTGAATAGGATGGCATCCTTTCACTTCGTAAAAGTTCCCATTAAATTATTTTAATATTATCTGAGAATAACCAATAATCTGAGAATTATCAGAGTAAAAAGGAAGTTTATGATCTCAGTGCATTTTTGATTTGCAAGACACAGACTGTTAGCAGTAATACACTCATTGACTGTCAGAGAAACTTGATAGACAAGTCAATTGATTTTACACCAGGAAAGAAGATATCAACGTAAAGCAATCTTTTAACTCGAAGAATGTGCCTGTCCCGATATTGAGAAGAATGGGAGCAGGAATATGACGTTAAAAGAAAATAGCTATATGTGAGAGCATTATTTTAAATAGACAAAGACAAAATTGTATATGTCGTTGGCTTAATTTCATGCCTACAATTTACAAGCAGCTTTGAAAGTTGACCAAGGCAACAATGGGGTCCGTATTGATAACTCTAAGACTGTGAAAGAAAAATTAAAGAAAAAGATCATTGAAGTTACAGAGTGAAAAAGGAACACTACATTGCACAATTTGAGAAAAACTGCTTAATAAAAATGCACTTTAAAAAAATTGCTGATTTTGGGGGAGTTTCTTTCAACCTTAGGGTGTAATACTGTGGAACTGAGGGGGCTGAAAATCCCCTCTAAAACCTAAGATATTTCTTAATCTTAACATGGTGTATGGATACATCTAGCATTACTATCATGGTTTGAATTTTGCCTTGCTGGTACTAGTATTAAAAATTTATTAAAAGAACCTCCAAATTTTGGAGGGCTTAAAATAATCAGTTATTAGGTTTTTCTTTTCTCCCTAAGAATACGCTTTTTCATTTTGAACCTTTAAGTTTCATGTTCTTTAGCATTTCTGAGTTCAGAAGGTAATGGCTCAAAGAAAGAAAAAACTGCTATACAATCACCAGCTTTTGGATTCAAGTAAGAAAAAAAAAAAAGGATGAAATATTACAAACAAAATTTTTTAGGTAGTTCAAAGGATTTATGTAATTAAGTTATGTTTTGCAATTTGTGTAATTATTTATGTATTCCTAAGATTTGGCACCATGATCGGGTAGGTACCCTATGTACTGAACTTTGTAAAACTTGTGACCAAAAAGTTTACACATGAGAAAATACCAGTTTAAATCAATAGAAAAACTTTCCTGAGCAAAGATAGATACAAATGTAACAGGTAGAGGTATTCTGGTCTGAATGCCTTGACAGAATCATCACCTCCTATCCATATCAAAGGAGCAATATTAGTCCCTTTAAGACAATAATGGGATTAGTCCTTGAAAAAACAAAATTTTATGCAGAAATACTGAAGAAATTGACTAATCAGAGACTAATTCATACCATTTAGTTTGAGACTACAAATTTCAGCATCTAAATTAGGATCTTATGGAGCCAGCACAGAGGGGCTCCTGTAGAAGACAAATCAGAGCACCTCCTAGTCGTGCTTCTCCCCACTTCTGACCACAGGGTGGATAACATTAGCTGGTCAGAAAAGCAATCTCCCTTCTCTCTTAAAATAACAGACTAAGAACATCCACTGACTGAAACTAGATTTTTTGCAAGCTCTGCAAGTCCACAAATGGTTGACCATCTAGACTGTGGTTTTGCAGTTTGCTTTCACTCTCGTTCCCAAGTGATTTAAAAGAAAAAAAAAAAAAGAAAACAAAAGAAAACAAAATCAATAACCTATATGTAAAAAATCATATTAACTGATGTCCACGATGTCTATTTTAAATACCAATAAAAATCTTGCAAATGGATTACAAAGTAAAATACATTTTATACATTACAAAAATGGCACTTTTGGCTCTACCTGTTTCTAGATGGTAGCAGTTATACAAACTACAAATGCACTTCTACCATTTATTCTATTAAATGCTCTTGAAACAAGTGACTTTCTGTTTGGAATACCTGCAGTTTGTAATGGAATTTTATCGCCAGGAAATTGAGAAAACAGGAAGTTTCAGGACATCTATGTTGAAAACCTACTGATAACTTTCGTAAGATGCAGATACGTCACAATCTGTGTTAGATAAAAATGGTCCTTCTGAATACAATCTGTAGTTAACGAAGGGTAGCGCACGAGAATTATTCTAATGAAGGTTTTTAATTCTCTCAGAGTTACACTCTTTTCCACAATTCTGCTATTTACAGTATCTGAAGTTAGAAGTTAGTTCTGCTATGGCTGAATTGGCAAGATGCTGAACATTTTGGCCTTGACCCCACGAAAGAACAGAAACATTTTAGAAGATAAGACTCACTGGCACCTCTGAGAAGTTACTCACATGTAATAGTAAGAAGTTACTTACATATGCTTGCTATTAAGCATATGAATCTAGCTGATTTGCTAGGTTAAGATACTATAGCACTTCAGAAGATAGGTATTAATTCTATGCCATTTTACAGATGGGAAAGCCATGCAGCAGGTCAATGACAAATTCTGGACCAAGAGAGTGGAGTCTCATATTCCAGCCAAGTTTCCATCCTACTTGACCCAGACTGTATCTTTCTCTTACTCTATGCAGCAGAAATCTCACAAGCATTTTTTCAATTAGAACTGTATTAACTGCTTTTTACAGTGATTGCTTCCTTTTTGTCTTCTGCTTACAGCTAACAGTAATTCTCCTCTCTACTTTCAGACCATGTAAATTGTGGACATATTCTTGACCCTAGTATCCCAATCACATAATTTCTCCTTGTTGTAAAAGCCTTAAAAAAACTGTTCTTGCCCACATCCAGACATGTTTTCTGCTGCCTCTACTAACACCTGTGCTATAACAGTTATGTTCTCCCTGTGCCACTTTCTCAGTTATTTAAGGCACCAAATAGGCAACCACTTTCCATATTGCTATATGGCATCTTCTAGATATGAGTTCCTGTATAATGTACCTGATTTGACACATTCTAACTTTAAACACCTTACAAACCATTTCATTATAGCAGAAGAATAAGAGCTGAACAACTAGATTACCTGGTCACCTGTGGACCTCCTTCTCAACTGAAACCTTCTCAACACAAGAATATCACCCCCTTGTTTCCTAGTCTATGCAGAAATATTTTTGTTGCTGTGTAATACACAGCTTACAGGAAGTCACGTGTTTAATGAAATGCTAGACTGACTGCATATAAATAAATTGCTCTGCTACAAGCCTCTGATCTCCATTGTGCTCTCTATATTACATGATATTTGCTCTTTGGAAGGAACTGCAATTGACTCACACAAGTATAGGTATTTTCATTTAAAGATTCTTAGCTTCCCCTTGGAAATCTGGCTTGTATTTAGCTGCAGTGGTGAAAAGCAGAAAGGAAATGAAACACTGGCGGAAGCTCTTCTTCACAGGAGCAACCAAGTCACATCCATGCAGATCCCATGGACTCTTACCAGCTGAATGACCTCTTCAGCCAGCCAGAGACAGGTGAGCACAGAAAATCAATCCATCCTCTGTGCAGACTGCACAGGCTCTGCAGGGGGCTCTCTGCCTATGGTCCTACCCCGGGACCATGGGATATGGACCTCAAAACCACAGGCCCAGAACACCTGTAAGAGATAAAAGTTAAACCCAGAGTAATTCTTGTGTTTTTACAACTCTCTGAACACAACAGCAAAATTTAAATGCGCGAAAGCTTCCCTAACACTTTGGAAGCATACAGAAAGCCTGTGGAACATGCTGAGAAATTCTGCTAGAGAAAACAGCAACATCTCAAAGAGTCAGCAAAGAGACCATGATTATTACTCCCTGAGGGTACCACAGAATAATAGGAGCTCATTTGAACACAGATAAAACTGTGTGGGTGAATGAAGTTGAGCCTCTACTGTGGACTTAGACCTGTAAAAGGCATAGCTGGTCCTTTTAGCAATATCTGCAGTACAGTTTTATGGTGTACATTCAGTCTGGCTGTAAAAAGGGATGTTACAGATAAAGTTAAAAAAGACTCATTCAAAATAATATTGATCAAATTGCAAGATCAGTGAACAGTGAAACAGGTATGTCTTCCTCTAGGTCTTTGTCGCTGATTGACTGTAGAACCATTAGTGTGAATGTGCTTTCCTAATGGGTTAGCAGAATTGACTTCTGAATGACAATGTTTCTCCTCCAGGCTTATACAGCCCCAAAAGTGCAATGAATGAAGTTTTGCTGGACTTTAAAGGACAAAGGTCATTTGGAGGCATCAGGTATATACTCTCACCACCCCACAGAGAATGCAATTTCTTTTTGCAAAGAAAATATATTTGACAGTAACTTATATTTTAATTGTCACAGTTAATTAGAAGGAAACTATAAACCTCTGACAAAAAGAAAACCATCATATATTCCCAAGTGGGCTTCTGTACTTTGCTTCTGTTTTCTTATGTACCAATTACATGCACATCTCTCTTTGTATCTCATCAACAATAGCTTATATAGTGTTCTAGCAAGAAAGCAGGCATGGTAGCTTGCCAAGAGGCTTATCAAAGAACCTTTAAATGTGGGGAATCAGATTAAAAGTTCAGTAAACAATGTGAAGAACTGAAACGGACTCAAAATACTTCACCAAAATGACAGTGGTGTAACACTGACATGGCTTAAAAGGAGCCTTTTCAAATGGGATTCCCCAGAGTGCACATCCCACCAGCGTGAGCGATGTCAGTCCAGCAGCAGGCACCACGGAAGCTGCTGGGCTCATTGCTCCTGAGGACACATGCATGTTTTTATGCATGTGAGCAATCCAGCAAACTGAATTTTTCAGCCCACCTTCTCCACAACCATACAGAGTTAAGCTATTAATGGAGAAAGAAAGAAAACTCCGCTTAGTGTCCAACTGGCACAGCTGCCGGAGGTCCCACAGAATATGTAACAATTAGGTTTTACAGAGGATTGTTGGAAGAAACCCTGAAGCCTAATGAGTTTTAAAGTCAGTATTTCACTGTCAGAGATAAGAAGCTGCTCTGGTTATTGGCTCATACTGGCTTCATGTCCAGTTAACAACCATATCCCCAAAATTATCTGTCACTTCTGATATTCTTGTCATTTGCAGGGATACTGCAAATTTTCATGCATTTATATAGTGAGTAATTTATCAGATACACTTATAAGTACTCTGATAATCTAGAGAGCAGTAAATGCTTAGTCATTGCTGAGAAGCACTACAGAAAATCTGAAAGATTGGAGGGGAAAATTGTTGTCCAAACAGTTTCCATTCTGCAGCTCTGCCCTGCTGTAGAGTGCTGCATTCACATGGTGAAGCTTCTGGGATCTTATAGATTATTCTTTAAAATGTCATCTAGTAAGTGCAGGTCAGTTTAATAAACTGATAAATATTCCTGAATGAAAATAACAGATTGTTATAATATCTGGCACTAAAATTTAGGAGTAGATAGGTGCAAAGAAAATAAAGATGAAGTTCTTCCCTACCAACCAGGAGGGGAAAAAAAAAAAAAAAAAAAATCCTCTTACTGCCTCACTTACTGCCTCAGCCAATGAAACATGATGTAGTGGCAGTGGTATCACTGTTGCCTACAAACCTCACCATAAAGCAGATGCATCCTGAGATTAATTTAGCAGTTACCACCAGAATCTTATCCATAATCTGTATCCTGAAGCTGTTTTGTTTATTTTTAATACAGCATATTTGACAGATCACACACAATTAAAACATAAGACAGATATAAAATCACTTTTTCTTTTTTTACCCTGCAATTAAAAAAAAAAAAAAAAAAAACCAAAAAAAAACCAAAACAAAAACCCAAACAAACAACCCAACAAAAACATAGCAAGCTTTCTTGTCAGAGACTATGGAAAGACACAAGTACATAATTTTAAAAAATCAACCTAAATAGATTGGTTTTATGATAAAACAAATTATTCAACACTGATAGTGACCAAGAGGAACCCAACAGAAATAGGAAATATTTAAACATAGATTACAAATATACAGGTACTTTAAAGAAACAAGTGCATGTTTTGTCTGACATTTAAAAAATATATTTCACGGTGAGAACAGATATGAGATATACATACACACACACACAGACATCTGCTTCCTTGCCAGAGTGCTGCTTAAGCCAACATGAACAGCAAAAGTAAAACACCACTAGCTCTAAGTATGAATAATTGGAAAAAAAGCCTGTTGCACAGGAAATTGGGGTAATAGCTTCCTCCCATGAAAATGGGAGGTGGACCATTAATGACAATATAACATGAAGGACTACACTTCTAAGAAGCCCTATAACCAGAAGATTATTTTTGGATTGGTGGGCACAGATTTTACCAGGTTCCTGGTAACAGACCAGCTTGAACAGAAACAAGGTTTGTGCTTCTAACTTCTTACTGTCTATGCATGGCAGACTGAGAAGTCCACATAACCATGCCCTAAGGGCAGGGGCAGCCAGGCGTCACAGCTACAGTCTAAAGCCAAAGCACAAAGCAGAGGCCTCTTTTTCCTAATTACAAAACAGAAAGAAAATGTCTTCCCTAGTTACGCATCTTCCTAACAACCTCCTTCTTTGACTTTTCTAGAGTCCTCTATCACAATAGATTCTTCTAGTTAAAAAAAGAAAAGAAAGCAAAAAAAAAGATCACAACAAGCAAGTTAACCTTGTTTTTACCAGCAGATGTTTGTCCTTTCTTTGAAGACAAAGTTCTCAGGCCTCTACAAGAAAGACCAGTTTGTTTTTGCAATGCTAAATCAAGAAGCCTTTCCTCTTCCTTTCAGTCCCTTTCCAACTCCCTGTTCAGACCACTTTCCTCTCACTGAGTTAAAGACAGTAAATAGTTTACATTCGTTACAATACCTTTCCTCCTCCAGAAAGGTTCCCAACAGGCTTTGCATAATTTGGCTTCAAAATTCTGAGTGGTCTGAACTGCCAATAATATTAATGGGAAATGATTGCGCTGCAACTTGCAGAATTAAGTCCATTCAGTAACACTCAAGCAACATCAGATCAGTTTTCAGTGCAAAAATGAAACCACCTCCAAGACGAAATATAGAAGAGCAACATCCTTTTTCCCTTCTTATTCTTCAAATGCAGCAGCAGACCCCAAGTGGGAGGGGAAGGGGGGAATGCTTGCCGGGTTTGAACATATGTGTCTGAAATAGTTTCCTGCTTCCAAACCCCACCCAGTATGACACTAAGGAGAAAAAAAGAAAAGCTGTGTGTCTAAGGTGAAAAATTAAGCTGCCTTATAGTTTGAAATAACAGATACTGTACATAGAGGACAATCTCTCCAAAAGGAAAATGCATCACTGTACATACAATAAAATGCAATCCTAGAATCACAAAAATAGAATAGATAAGAAACCTGACGAATCTAAAAATAAAAGAAAAAAGATAACAACTCTCAAACAAATAAAAGTAGGCTCAGCTGGTTCTTTTGATAATGATTTTTGAAAGCATAAGAAAAATCAGATCGAGTACATTATGAAATAGTTATTCTAATTTAAGATGAAATTGAAAGCAGATATTAAAGGGCTATATGATATAGAAAATCATAGGAGACTGCTACTGATAATTGCTAATTATAAACACTCCTAATACTTTGTCATGCATGAGTTATAGGTCAATCCCTAGCTGTAGACCTTATTCCATGTTCTCTTTATATATAATTGTGGCACATTTGTACTGTTTTAGGAAAGGTTTTGTCAGCACTTCCATTATAAACCTCCTACCAGGACTTGAAACTTTGTCATAAAAATGTGCTTCAGGATGAAAAATGGAAAGTCTCAGTCTATTAAAACTACTGTAAGTGTGTTGCAAATATAAAATCACAGAAAGGTTGAGGCTGGAAGGGACCTGTGGAGATCATCTAGTCCAACCTCCTCGCTCAGAGCAGGGTCAACTACAGCTAGTTGCTTAGAGCTGTGTGCGATCGAGACTTGAATAAGTCTACGTATGGAAAATCCAAAACCTGTCTAGGCAAGTGTTTGATTACCCTTACAGTAAAAAAAGATTGTTTTTATGTTTATATACGTTCTATTTTACTACGTTATCCATTATATATTGTATACCACATTTAAGAAAATAAGTTTTAGGCTAGCCAGAATTAATGCTATTGCTAGCTTGCCATAACCTAACTACCTATAAAGAATGCAACTGTAATCCATTACTGAGGTGCCTATGTATTTGATACAGGCTTCATGTATGACCACATGCTCACATTGGACCCATGCCATTCTCAGTGCTAAATTTGACACGGCCTGAAACCCAACTGAATTTGAATTTTCAAGCTAAAAGACATGCCCCTGGTATTTGAGAAAACACCATGTCAACTTTTAAGTGCCTAAAGGTGATAACTTCTCTCAGTAATCCAGGTGTGAGGAAAAAATTGAGCAGAAGAACGCAATTTCTTTTAATCCCCTTGACATAAACAATGGAATCATTTTACTGAAATTTAAAAACTAATAAAGATCATAGAATCATTAAGGTTGGAAAAGACCTCTAAGATCATCAAGTCCAACCATCAACTAACACCACTGTGACTCCTAAACTAGGCCCTGGAGTGCCACGTCTACACCTTTTTTGAACGCCTCCAGGGTTGACGACTCCACCACCTCCCTGGGCAGCCTGTTCCAATGCCTAACCACTCTTTCGGTAAAGAAATTCTTCCTGATGTCCAATCTAAAGACATCTAAATCTAAATCTGGTCAGACACTCACCATAACAGATTTCAAGCAAAACTGCAAAAATGTAAAATTATAACAAAATAAAACCAGGAACATATAAATGAATCTTAGCATCTAAGGAACCTTTACTGGAAGGGAAAATACATCCATTTATATACAATACCGTAATACCACTTCCATTTTTTGGAAAAGAAGAAAAAAAAACCCACCAAAAGAACAAAAACCAGAAACAAACCAAAAAAACCCCACAAACCAACACAGGTCAACACCAATTGGGAAATCTTCCCATTCTGGTAACTCCTGTACTATCTGCTCATATAATTTTTTTTCCACAGGCACAATGAAAACTGTTTGTTCATGGAGAATCAGCTGCAGAAATAGGAGGTTTAACTGAGACAGGGGCTACAGAAGAGACCAGCCCCAATCCAGGTAGCCATGTCCCACTCCCATATGTGAGGGGGAAACACGCAGCATGGCAGCATGACTCCCTTCCCCCAGGATCACCAGCTCTGCCCCTCAGAGGAGGCCCTGTCCAGCTGCAGGGCTGCATGAATGCCATTGCAGAGCTGCACTGGTAGGACCACGGCACATGGCTGTATGGCGTAGTTTTCCACCACTCCATCACATGAATGTGTCTTAAGGGTCTCAAGGCAAAGTGGCTTTTCTGATGAGAAAATCAAAGTATCACACGTTTTTCCAAGATAATGAATAAGTGGCAGAGATGCATAAGAAACATTCTGATCTTTTCTTGCTGGAGCCTTGATTCATGCACAGCTCTGAGCTTTTTTTTCCTCTACTTGTCTGCAGCCTCTCACAAGAGCACAAATAGAGCAGAGCGAAGCATGCACTGTTACTAGGATTACTCAGAATTTTTTTTTTTTTTTCACTTAAGAGTTTGGTTTAAGTACATTATCTGAAAATGTACAAGTGATAGTCAACTTATTAATCTAATCTCCATGTTGCTTTAACACAATTTTATTACGCTTTGATCATTTTCTCAAATTGCATCAGCAAAGTTCTCAACTTGTTTTTTGTCAGTCCACTGTGGAAAAATTATTACTAGTGATAAACTTTTAAATCTTACAGGCAATTATATGATCAGCCATGCATTATTTTTTACCTGCCTGTTTGTTCACTTCAATCTCCTTTCCAAGTCTTCTGTTATCTAAAGCAGATGCTTACAGATCTTTTGTACAGTTTTGCCTTTATCTGTGGGAAGACTGACTTCTTTTGGTCCCTTTAGTTTTCACTGGCCAATGCTCAAGTCATTGATCATCACTGAATTTTTGAGATTTTTAATGATAGGGATATTCACATTTCCTCTTTTATTCTTTTTTTTTTTTTGTAACATCTGTACATCATCTCTCTACTGTGATAGCCATTACACACTTAGAAGACAGATAACAAGTTAAATCTGACAATGGAGTAGACATGCTTCTGTGTATTTGGACTCAAGCTCTACTCAGGACCCATTTGAAAATGGGGTTATTTATGGCATTCCTTAATTCTGTTATTACTCATACATTTCTTGAAGGCCTCAAAGACAATACAAAAACTTACATATGACATGTTTAATCATACTGGTATCCTGGGCTGATATAAGCTCTGCAATCCATACTCTCAACAAGTACCTTGGAAAAAAAAAGATGCCAGCTTTACTGATTTCATACAGGACTTAAGACACTGGCAAAGAATCAGGTATGAAACTGCTCTTTGTTCTTCCAGTCAATTCTCTCATCCACCGAAGAGGCAGAGCCTTCTGCCCAAACACAAAAGGCAACAGGCTTGCATTGTGTGTCTGCAAATCCAGCCCTGCCACAGAGTACTTAATACAGACTTACTCGGTTGTTTTGTTAAAAGACTGATTCCACTCACATACACACAGAAAGAAAGAAAATCCATATTGAGAGAAGGCTCTAATTAACAGATCTCTCTTCAGCACAGATGAGTACCTGGAGATGAAAAGGCTCAGATTACCTACATCATGCTGATAAAGCACAGAAATGAGAACCTGATCAGCTTTAGAAAGGCATTCCTTCACGTTTAGGTAAACCATTAACAAATGTACATTTCATAACCAACATCAAAATAAGAATTATGACTTAAGGTTTGATACTTTGATCAGATATCCTATGGTCCTTCACAGGATCAATATTCTCCTCCCCCCCCCCCCCTCTTTTTTTTTTTTTTTTTTTTAATTATCCAGGCTGGTAAAGATGATATGTGCTCTTTAGCATCATTAGTATTGTATAAAAATAAAGATCTTTGACATCCTTCTGCCACAAAGTCAGTGTTGAAAGCACTGGGATATTTGCCACTCTGCTTCCCATTTCCCCAAAACTAATCATCAGTCTCCAATAAGAGATAACATTTTTCATTTTAGAATCAGATATGGTTTTTATTCTTACCAATTCACATGCTGAACCAACTTGACCTCTCTACTTTCCTTCCTAAATTTCAGTCTCATCAGCCTCTCAGCCCAACACTTGCAAATACGTATGCAAAGACCTAGCCAGGAAACAACAGAGAACGTTTCCATTTAAGGAGTCTGGACTGTAAGTGTCTCTCCCTCCTTTGGTGTCCCCAGCCTGGTTGAGTACAGCATGCTGCTAAGGTATGCATGTCAGGAAACCCAACTACTGAAGCATTTCACTTTGTCACACACTCTTATTTTAAACAATGTGTATCAGCTTTTCTTTTTTATTAGGTGAGGAGGGATTGAAAACTACGTTGGCTGGTCTCAGTATGAAGTATCTGAATTCCATGATCATGATTGACTTACCTCTTTCTCATTCAGGCTTTGGGGACAATAGAGAGTTTTAGAGATTTGTTCGATTATAAACTTGAATTTTAAATATTGGCTCATCATGTTTTGCACTTCTTGTACTTTATTAGAGCTGTAAGAAAATTAACGATTGTTTGCATCTGTTTGCTTAGAATTAAGCTAAAGGGTTCTCATTAGAACCAACATTCAGAATAACTTCCTTTCCAAACTGTGTTTGGCTTTTTGCATTGTCAATGTAAAATAGCCTGTCTTGTGCAGGCAGTTGAATGCGTTCTAGATTTTGTCAAGCATATGCAACAAATACACTTTGAGAACCCTGAACGGATCCTACAAAAAGATTTGTTCCCTGTGTTCCTTACTTAGATCTGATTAAGGAAAACATATCCGTAATGTTAACTATGTTGATAAAAGCTTTTGTGAAAGTGAAGCAGCTGTTCCAAGGATGAGGAGGTTTTGCTGCAATGTAACTTTGGGTATGCACACACTACTTGGGACAAGCCTTTTCTCTGTTTCCAACGTCCAGTTGCCCAGACATTCGCAGACTTGGTCAGAAAAAAGATGTATGTAAGCCCAGAGCCTGGGGGTGCAAACTCAGACTGCCCTCATGCCAGACCTCTTCTCCAGCACAGATCTCCAGAAAGTCCAATACAATAGTAGTAGGTTTTTTCAATTGCTTATTGTCACATTAACATATCTTGATGAGGAAAATCTGATCCCAGTTAGATTACCTTTACTTTTTGTTCCACATCCCCCTTTATCAGTTTCTCTCTAGGTCTTCCTCTGTTTCGGGTACTTTTGAAGCAAACATCCCAGTCATTCCTACTTGCAGTCTTCTGCATTGAGGTGCAGCCTCAGAGAGCACAAAACAAATTCCTTCGGTATGAAGCAAAGCTGGAAGACTGTCGCTAACGTACTTCAACCACTAATTGATATGTGATCCATAGGACCACACATGCTTTTCTGAACTGCGTGTAACGTGGGCAATGGGACCTCAGCACTTCACCACTCCACTTTACAGCTCTGCTCTCGCTGCACCATGCTGACTGAAATGAGGGCACAGTCTTGAAGAGTCCCCTCGGTGCTCTACTCCCTTGAGCAGTCTCAGCCTCACCTTTCCAAAGGCCCCAACCCACTGCTTTATCACTACACAAAACGCTGGCCAAGGACCATGCTGCTGTGTACTTCAATTTCACTTTAGTTCAAATACTTATTTTTTTTTTGTGTGGTGGTTTTACTTTTAAATTAAATATACCTCAATTTTTCACTTAAACAGTGTTTCAGAAGAGAGAGGTGATTTATTTTAAAGATGTTTAACTGTTAACATTAGGACAATAAAAATTTGGCTGAAGCTACTTATTAAGAAATGCAACAAGGAATAGGTGTGGGGTTTTGTGGGGTTGGTGGTTTGTTTTGGGTTTGGGTTTTTTTCCCTTTACAAACTCTGCACTCTTCACACAAGATGCAAAGTCTATTTTCAAGCTTCTTGCAACTCTGATGAGTTTTTCTTACTGGTCTGCTCATCTAGCCACTCTGCTGATCTTAAGCGAGAGCCTTGCATGCCCCCAGTTCACCTCTGTAGCTGTAAGTCTTCAAGGTATATGTGGTTGGTTTCCATCAGCTTTGAATTCCCATTATCTACAGACAAATGGAGCCCTCCATCCAGCCCTGGGGTTGTTCACTGTCTCCCATACGCATAGAAATGTGAGCAACAATGCACAGACCGTGGAAGGGGACCCCTCATATACAGAGTTGAGCTATGAAAACAGTCTGGGGATAGAGAGATCTTCAAGATCTCTCTAGAAGTCTCTCCCCAGAATCCTCATCCCCAGCAGCCCTCTACGCTTTTGTCTGCTCTTGTGGTACTTTGGGCTTCTGTTTCTGCCTCTGCTTCCCTGCAGCTGTGCACTGTCTGTCCTGTTCCAATGCCCCCTGCAAATCCCTTCCAAACTAGAAGCACAGAGATAGCAAAGCCCAAACCAAACTGCCCCACAACTGAGATGGTCCTTTCAGCCCGGAGTCTGACATTTGACAGAAATATTAAATCCTAACAGTTAATAGTTCAATGAGAGTAAGTCCAAGTGGGGCAAATTCAGCCCCCTCAGGCCTTACAGTGACTCTCTGAACTGTACGACAATTAGTGCTAACACTTAACAAATGTCTTCCAAACACATTGGAAAGAATATACTTTCATTGATACGCTGTTCTGATGGATTTGCGGAATGAAAGTCACTGCATAGCTGCATTCCTGAGACAAGTTTTATACCTCATTAATGCAGTACATAAGCTGTACAATTATACATCCATATGTCACTGCCAAATTTATACACTTTTACATACTGTTAGATTAAGATGGTTTCATTTCATTGCTCTGCAAATGGACTTTTGAAAGTGTATTTCACTCAAATTTTTGTGTAGCACTGACAGGCAAAGCACATGACAGACATGGGGTTCCTTGTGTAAGTACAGCACCTACAATATGCCCTGAAATAAAAAACGTGGCATCGACAAACACTGAATTTTTACACTCTTCCAATACAGTGACCTTTTCAAAGTGTAGGTTGCAGCCCAGTGTCCCCTTTCCCCACCAAGGGGGACCATTTTAGAATTTATTCCAGTGGATTATGCTATCATGCACCGCAACGTCTCTTGATTGGATCCACTTCTTCAACTCTGATAGGGTTTTGTTTACACTGGAAGACATCTGATCCAAAGCAGCAGAGGGATTACAGCACTGTCTAATTAGAATAACTTTTCAATTTATAGTGAATAATGAATACACACTATTGGACACTGCTGCCTAGTAGACTGGGCAAAGAACCAGCAGATCTGGGTTCTGTCCCTTAAGGCAAAAAGGCAAAGAAAAAAAAAAAGAAAAAAAGAAAGACAGACTTTAGCTAGTGTTATGTATCTAGCTCTCCATCACGCAGCCTGCCTTTACACCTTTGGTTGCCATTTCTTTCCCTCCTCAAAGAGATCGATTTGTTGCATACACTCTCATATCAAGAGACTAGACTATTAGCTACAGAAAGGCAGGGGCCTCACTTCATGTTTGAAAGGCAGTTAGTGTAAGGCAACCACAGCCATAATGAAGGACCATGGTGCTACAGCAAGCAAATTAAAATTACTCTCCCCACTTAGTTATTGGTGTGCTGTGTGAACTCAAACACAGCACTTCACATCTTGTGTTTTAGTGCTAGGGAGTATGCTGAGATGATCCCCAAGAGGTCTGAGGTACTCATAGGGTCCATCTTCCCAACAGTGGCCAAGTTACAGAGGTTGCTGGTGTTTCTGGTGCTCTCACTGCCCTTAGTTCCATGCTAACTACTGTCCAGGCAAATCCAGAGGTACAGTCCTTTACCTTTACCAGACTAAGAGACAGAGCTACAAATTTCAAAGGCAACATTGACTTCCCCTTGTCCCTTTTTCCCCAGCAACGCAATCTTGGGAGTGGCTTAAGCGGGCCCCTAAAATTGAGCCATTTGTAAAGTTTGTACAGTTGTGGCAAAACCAAAGCCATAGGTTTTTTGCGTAGAACAGTTTCAGGAAACCCTGCAGGATCAGAGCCAGGGATAGGAAACATACTGGGTAGTTAAGGGGGGGGAGTGGTAAGTAGTAGTCAAGAAAGCTTAAAGGAATTATGAAGAATATCGTGGACAGATTCTTTACAATAGGTGACTGCAGAATGTCTCTGCAATTGCTCTCCCTTGTTTTAAGAATAGAGATGCATTTATTGCATGTAGCTTGTTCTTACGGCAAAGAGAGATGGAAAGCATGTAGGGCTGTTACTTAATACAACTGCTTACACATGAAGCTGCATTATGTGAGAAAAGCTGCATGAAAAGGATCAAAATGGTGAAATGTATCTAGCTTAGCACACAGTAAACACAGGCAAATATATTATGGTAGTTCGATTACTGATAGGATACCAGAGCCTATTCAAGACTTAATATTAAATTATCATTAGACTGCATCAGTTGTTAAGCTGTCAGCAGCATATGTAGAAGGTACATAGGTGGACATCTGCTACAGACTAAGAATGCCATACACCAGCAGAGCTGTTTGCCATAAATACACAGAAAGAAATTCAGGAGCTGGTACTGCAGCCACATCTTCCACATAAAACATAGTTACAACAGAGATACGTAGCTTGGATCACACTGCTGCCGGTAGGAGGCAGAAGGACAATCTGCACCAACTGGTGGCTGACTGGAGGTGAGCAGTGAATCCCTGGGTAAGGGAGATGAAAGAGCACTGTTTAAACCATCTGCACTGAACCACCCAGATATCCAGCTGGAACTAAGCCTTCATATCTCTCTTGCATGCAAAACACTGTTGTAAAAGATCATTCAGGTTGCAAAGTCAAGTCCAGTTAAGCTTAGTTCTCCTTCTTTGAACAGATGCATCATGACACTGTGCATGCATAATTATATGAATGTATTCTTTTCTTCTGCCCCAGGAACATCATCGCATGGACAACTCTCACAGACAGCAGTCCTATGTACTCCTCTGATCTCAGTCGCTGCTACCCCAAGTACCCACTGCCCACACCAGCCCTTATGGAACTTGCTTAATTAAACTCATATGCACTCCCTTGCCTACAGTCTTCCTCCAGCAATTCCATGTCACTCCTGTCCTCACCTCGCTACTCCTTATTTCAGCTTCCAGCATCTTTTGCCCAGCCAAAGCACCTGCCTTGAGCTCCAGTCCCTGCTGTGTTTAGTCTTTGGGGGCTATCGTACCTCAGTGCCACAACAGAAACACTACAGCAGTGGAGCATTCACTTGCCCACTCTAAGTCAGGACGCCTTACCGGTACCATAAAGCAGCTGCTGGTCTGAACATATCCCTGAGCTAGGGCAGGTCCAGGAAAAGTGATATCTTCTCACTTAGAAGCTCACTCAGCCTCTAACGAAGCACATGCAAATAAAATCAAAGCCAGTAACATGACTAGATTTAGCTAGATTCTTGTAAGAACAAAAAACACTCACCCCCAGCAACAGAGCAACCGTCTAGGCAAAGTGCCTGCTCTGAAATATGAAAGTGTGTGAGCTTTTCAGCCAACAATTAAGAATGTAGTCTCCTTCCAAGAAAAAGCTCAATTATTTCTGCTGACAAAGCCTCAAGTTCATCCCATAGCAGCAGCCAAGCATACTGCAGCTTGACAAAGCTCAACTCAGCAGAAACAAATCTTACAAAATGGACATACAAGGTAACCTTAACTCTAGGAAGCACAACCAGCTACACCTACATCATATCTTACAGGCTTGCATTTCTTCTGCACTGAACAATGACAGTAAAGCACAGCGTAGCTAAGTGCATCATTTTTTAATGATCTTTGAGAAATTGAAGACAACAATGAATTTCTTCCTATCTGAGCCATATGTCTAAAATGGTGAGGAATGTGAACATCTGCAGTGGACTGAAAACACCTTCTTTCACTCCATAGCATTTGCAGAATTCTTCACACTCTTCTAATAGGCACCATTGCTGTTCCTTTGCATTTGTGAGACTGACCAATTATCAGCAATCCCAGAAGCGGTGACATTGTTTTTCAAGTGGATTTCCTCACAATACTAGAAAACTGAAAATGTAGGGTTTGCATTCACATGTTGTACACAGTTTGAGTATGGAATTGTCTCAATCTGGTGTGACCAGCGATCCTTCTGCCATTGCAAGTCAGTGTATTTTAACCATCTTTTAGGTCACTAAGTACACTGCGGGGCTTACAGCAATTGAAAATGGAAAAGGTGACTTTGTAATTTTGCAGGAAGAAGCTGAAACTTTTTGTTCCTTCTTGTCAGGTCTCCAGAGCTGTTAGGGTTTTGTACTGTAAATGAACCTTAAAGATTTGTTTAAACTAAAATTAGATTTGCCTGAGGCCTGAGTAATTTTTTTTT